>RXPK01003185.1:0-98280 GCA_004143645.1 Protaetia brevitarsis
CGATCGTGAATTGTTCTGTTTTCTTCATAATTTACAGATATGTCACCTAATATTATATGACTACGATATTTATGATGGGAAATACTCAAATTGACGAGTTGCTTAAATGTAACAATATATCGCAAACAAAGATTTAATACAGTAGTATGTTAAAATATTAGCCAATCTTTAAATATATATAAGAATCTAGAAAATTAATCGTTTTAGAAATAGTGGATTAAGAAGATTGAAATATTATTAGAGTAAATTCTTCTCCGTATTTTCGTATCTACAATCGATTGAAATATACAGGTGTATGCAGCGTGGCAGGAAATATCCATCAGGATAATCGATTTGTTCCAGCTTTGGCCAATAAATGTGGTGATTTTTTTATGTGGACGGTGTCCGTTGTAACATATTCTACACTGTTGAAAATTCTACGGGTGTTTGGCGTTATTTTGGCGCTTAGTCAAATATTTAGTGTTGATTTTTTCCAAACTTTGGCCAGACGAGTGACTACGCGTATTTATAGAACAGAAAGTTACTAGAATTTCGTGTGAATTCTTGTTCAGATATGAGGATTACTATTTTTTCTAGACATCCAGAAGCGTCAACCAATCAGAATTTTCCCTCGGATAGAAAGTATAGAAACCCCCAACCTAATCTAATACAGTATTGCATTATTACGCAGGCACCTGCATTGCACGTGTTATCTTTTCGAGTTTGTTTCTGGCGTATTGACATATCCAAACAAACCACCAAAATGTGACTGACTTGCAAAGTGTAACCTTGTGTTATTTAAACGTTAATTCGAGGGCATAAAAAATTTCAACATCTAAAAATGTATTGGGAACATCTATTTACGGGCAATTAGTTGAGACTTGAATTCAAATAGCATAAACATTCACTTATTTTATAATGGTTCTCAAAAAAATCGTTTAAAATTGTACGTTTAGTTTGAGAACCTGAACTTGTGAATGAGCGTTTTGCATATTTATTAATTTGAGAAACGTTTAAGAGAGAGAATATTATAGCACTAAGAAATAGGAGTTGCATATTAAAAGACGTGTTTAGAAGAACGGTGTTAAATCCCCCAATAGATCGCATTCATTTAGTTACAACAGCTAGTAAATTTTGTCTAGTCTTAGATCAAATAAAAATGTGACTACGAAGTATGTTATAATTCCACGTGTCAGTTGGACAAAATAACCCTTAGCAATAGGACAATACTTGACTATCTTTGCTCGTCAATTTAAACTTCTATGTGTTCTCGACAAAAATAACACGAAAACAGTGTGGACCTCTCCTGACTATTAAATTAGTCAAAAAAGTGTTAAAATTTTCAACAGTGTAATATACTTCTCGCAAATCTAACCAGAACTTTTCTATAAACATGCCTAGCTACTCTGATTTAAATATCATATGGATCATTCTTAAAAAATAATCATTTTTAGGCCCGTTTTACATTATACTTAATTTAGTATGAAATTTTGTATAAAATTTTATTTTGAATTTATAAAGAAATTTACCTGCATGTCATACATAAAAAAAATACCTCTGAAAATTGGTACAAATATTTGAATATGTCTGTTTCAATTTAAAGTAAAAAATTTAGTATGAAAAAAGTAATGAAAAGGATGAATATTACCGTAAAATGGCTAACCAAGAAGTATTGCTGTTATGGCTATCATCTTTAAATGTAACTATGATAGCTAGTCCCGTAAAATATTATGTAAAAATTGGATAAGTATGTGACCTGAAGGAAGATGCATTCTAAATTTATTAAATTCGGGATTAAGGACTGACGGTCCATTGTCCAACGATTTGATGAACTTTTGCAATTTCCTCATTGTCTAGGTGATTCTTACGGACGTGGATAGACTGGATCTATAGAATTTTACCTTCTTCAATTATAAAGACCGCAAATAGTCTAGTAGTACTTAGACCTTCAGGATGGTGATTATAAGCTTATTTCTATGTGTCTCTACTAAAAACTGTAAGCTACATCGATAATAGATGAAAGTTGCAGAGGAAAAGTGTTGAAAGATTTTGGTATAGGGTGCAACGACCCAAGTGGCAATAGAATCTGCTATATTTTGGCAAGAACAGTTAGGGATGAATATAATTCTAAAAATAAAATGCAAATTTTTTGTATTGTACCTATCTATCTTTTTTTATACAGATTATTAAATGAGTATGTTCAACAAAATTGTTATACAATCAATCAATTTTAACTTTATCTAGGGTAAGTTTTGAATACTCAATCAACAATTCAACTCTGCTGACATGACCACGACATAAGAATAATGTGTGGTCAAATGGATGGTGATACAGCGATATACGATTAGACAACAGAATTCTTATGCTTTGTACTCAACTACAAACTACATCGTGTATTTTTGCGTTGTCTATGTCAACTTCGATTGAGCGATTTTATAGTACGAAAAACGCCGACTTATCCCACTGGACTTAACCAACAAATTCACATATTGCGCACGCATATTTGTTTGTAAAATTAAATGAGAAAATAGAACAGGTTTCTAAATATTTAGTACAGATATTTCGTAGCGAAATTTACAAATTAATATTTCTGTATGATACTCTTTGAAATATTTAATAGCAATTTTCATCATCAAAGTTTCATACTAAATTAAGTTATAATGTAAAACGGCTTTAACGACATCAAAAATAGATAGTTTTATTTAATATTCTAACTTTTATTGCCAATAAGTTTGCTGAACACCTGTTAAAGCTCGTAGCACCAAAATAGCAGAGGATAAAACTGTGTTATTAATTTTACCTATTTTCAAAAAAACAAAAACTTGTACCAGAGGATGACGCAAAATAGTTTGTTTGCTAAACATTTATTAAAGTTGCTTTATAAAATTTAGTTTATTAATAATAAAAAACAAAATTTTATTAAAGCACATAGGGTAACTATCTTGTTCAAAAACTGGAATATTTCTTTTGTGAGACTATAAAATAATTACATCTCTTCGAGAAGAAATTGCAGGAAATGAAAAATATTTCTACATTGTATGTAAGATATCGTGATGGTCGGCCTAAAATCCTGTTTATCATCCAAACTTGAAAACCTGGAGAAACCTCACTTTAACTTCACATCTTTTGTGTATAGGTCTTGCTTTAACAATAGCAGAACTCCCTTTGGAAAGTAAGTCATTCCTCTGTTCATCTCTTATTCTAGAGAAATGACAATTTTTAATAAATTTTGAATATAGCTAACCACATGTTGATATCACCTATAGCCTTTTCTCTATTTGGGTAACTGGAAATTTCTTAGGTTTTAATGTTTCTAATAACATTTACAAATATATTCTAGAAAATAAAAGCATTTTGGTATTTACTAGTAGGATGATCTTACTGTTTAATGACATAATAATAAAACGCCAATTCTTCTTAAGAAAACTGGTCATATGATAGCAACTCTTAACACACTTATTCACTGTTTGATTGAGAAGGATATTTTGTGCACTGACCAGTGTTCTTGGTGTCATCTCTATTCGGTTTCGTAAACTAAACGTGACAATCCAGAAAAAATGACAAACTTAGGGGTTACCAAAATAGTCATGTTTAGTAAAGTTGTTATAAATTTGTTTCGTTCCAATAGTTGTCAGTGAAGTGATATTCCTGCTTTGTATAAAAAAAATTAACGTTTGTGTCCTTTAATTTATCTTTTTTTATTTTTGTATGCATCAAAAGATAGTAGACTCCTTTGGTTACAATCCAGAGGAATGATATTCCTTTAAATAAAAACAAAAAAAAATAATAATTTGGAATTACATCGTTACAAATTAATTTGAGGAACAAATAAACCTTATTTTCCATAATTATTTCTGGTATCATTAATGTATGTATTATGCGTATATATTTTTTCATTTAAGGGCAATTATCTGCAATAGTATTATGTAGGTAGAAAGACCCATATATTATGAATAATTACTAGCTGAAAATAAATTTACGTAATAGCCAATTTAAATTTCCGCCAATATTTTTTGTAACTTTCAACGTAAAGGCATTAAATAACTATGAATGTAATACAAAATGGTAGGTAATTTTATGTTTCAACGTTGAAGTTACTAAGAATAATTGCGGGCAATTTAAATTTGGCTATGTGGGTACCTTTTTGCTATTTAACACAAGAATCATTAACTTAAGCGCACAATGATTACATGTTGTTTAACGCACTTGTCCTTTTTCTGGGTGCATTCATCTTTCATATTTTTGTAACGTAATTTAGTGTTCAACGGACATATCACAATAAAATTCCTTTCTGGATTAAACAAGCCAATTGCTGTGTTGTTTATATTATGTACAGGCTGTTTCATTTTTGATACTTTTGTAGGGTATCTCTGTAATTGTTAGTGCTATCAGAAAGAGTAATATAGGTGTTGTGTGCTCTTTTTTCCATCAAACTTAAAATGGTAAAATCAAAAATTTGAAATGTTTGCTCGCTTTAAGAGATAAGGGAGAAATCAAAAATTGTAAATTTCAAAATTACCCTATATATTCTTAGTTAAAAGAGATACAGAAAAATATTTTTACAAAAAGTTTCATTTTAATGACCTATTTTTTTTAATGCAACATTATGTATATTTTCATCTAAAAAGATAGCATTTTTAAATTCTCTTTTCAAAAACACCATGGATATATTGGTTTCCTACGCGATTTATTTAAACTTTATTACTTCAAACCACAGTGGGCTATGAAACAAAGCGTATATCTAGAAACAAAACTATGTTGACATTCTAGTTTTTATTAACATTAACGTTAATTTTCATTTGAGAAAATAGGTCAGGTACCATAATATAACTTTTTTACTTGACTATACCTATTCTGAAAATGGCAGATTATTCAACAATCATTATAAAGAAACTACCTATAATTACTCTGGTGATAGCACTAACAATTACAGAGATACCTTACAAAAGTTCGAAAATGGACACCTGTACAACCAATAAGTGTACTGAATCAATGCATTTTAGCGTTTGATTAAACAATTTTTCTTTCTCAATGTGTAGAAACACTGTATTGTAGTAGGTAGGTAACATCTTTCTCAATTAAATGCGATATATGCTCCACAAATCTTCTATTGTTTGTGCAACCGAAGTTATACGACATTGTAATATTAACTTGTAAAATCATTTGCGAGCAGTTCTGAATTACGTATCGCTAGGTGTGCAGTCCGAATAGTTTCAGTGGCACAAATAATGGAAGATTTATGGAGCTTAGAATGGCATTTAATTTGAGAAAGATGGTACGAATTGCAGATTAACTAAACCGCCAATTTATTTGAATTTAAATGTGCCAATGAAACTTCACGTGTGTTGTCGCTCATATCCTAATGTACTTGTATAGGTGAAGTTAAAAACTCCGTATCCAATTGTCCAGTCTCAAATTCTCTAATTGATATGAATTTTAAAGTAAATTCTATTGACCAAACTAGAAATACTTGTCATTGCATAACCTTCCGTCTTAACATTGTTATGTTCTGTTTTTAACTTTGACATTACCGAAATAAAAATTATAGGAAAAAAACTTATTTTTAGTAGAGGATATATACATATTTAGCTTTGATCCGGAATTAACTGGTTCTAAGTATATTTCCATTAACGGTTTTATATGTTAACGTGTCGAAATTAATATGGCTCTGCTTTTATTGTTAGATAACTAGATAACTTTAGAAATAGTATTTGAACAACAACTGTTTTTATGTAATTTTAATTACCTATAGATGTGGATTATAAATATAATTTTTTTTTTTGTAGGATCCAATCTTTTATTTTGATTTTGTGTGTAGCGAAGGCGGTTATTTTACATATTGTTTATTAAATTCCATGCGAAATAATGGCATTTTCTCGTACGTTGATCTAATGGAAAGACCTCCTCATTAAAGCCACGTGTGCGTCAACATCTAAACATATTTAAGGTCGTAATTTGTGCTACCGAATCAAATAGAACACCCTATCTATTGGGAGACTTAACCATTTTCGATTAGCGAAATAATTAAATTGTAGTAAATATTTTCGCACACTTTTTATTTACTTAACGTTTGACAGCATTGACGATATGCGAAAGATTATTTAAAAAATAGACATTATCTTAAATTAATACACGTGAACCCGACGTAGTATTTTACACCAGATTTTTTTATTCAAACCTAACATTTATTTAAAGCGAATCCGGGATGATCATTGTGGAAGAGAGATAAAAATATCGGAAAGGTAATCGGCATTTTCTGTGGGAATCGTAGCACCGAATTTTAAAATTGTACAATATGGCTTAGGCATGTTTTGACTTTTACCTGCGATACAATATGGATTTTCATTATAGGAATTGCATTAAACCAAAATTTTTACGTTTTTCTATATGGCCAACATGATTTTGGTTTCCTTGAAAGGAATTTAATTTAAATTCACGCATTTCTTACGAATAATATACTTTTCGTTGAACAGTTTATCCTTTAAGTGAAGATATTGATAGTTGATTCAAGTCCTCTTTATTTTGACACTTGAAAACTATGCAGATTGGCAGAAAACCGGTAAGCATGTGATCAAGAGGTTTTTCCTTCTGATATAACAATTAATCATTTTAGACTTAAGCGTAAACACAACAAAATGCCGTGATCATTTTTTAATCAGAAGATGAATGAATTATCTCCAAAACCCCATGCACTAAGGAGAGATTTGCCGTTAGAATGTTGCACATCCTAGTAGTATTGGGAGTTGGTCGCAGTGGACCACACCTGCACTTAATTAGTGTGCCGTTAAAGAAATCGTCTTTCAATGGCGATGAACTCCCATCAGATGTTGTTCTAGTAAATATACCATCAGATTAGTATGTTACTATCGTAGTTTCCAGTCTATTTTGTGCGAAATATATCTGTTACTGGAATGAAATAGGAGATGCGCCATCTATGCGCAATTTCTTTACTACACATAAGTTATATCTGCTCTATGTCTGTACTATAATGGGAGAAACTGCTATGCGAAAATAAAATGCGGATATTCATTTTTACTTCCATGTATATATTTAGTCAAATTAATAAATACTGCGCTAGCATCAAATTAATCTACTAACCAAATTATTTATTTGATTAAATACAGAAATATTTTTAATATTCCTAAATCAAGTAATAATTTAGTAACTATAACCAAATGCATGAAAGATGGTTGAAAACAAGATCGTTTTTCCCGTGTATAACAGTTTTAAAACCTTCAAACACTATATATTGCTTGTAAAGTTCATTAACTTATAAGTAAATCAGCATTAACTGAAAAGATTTCAATTATCTCTGAAATTTCTTTAACCTCGCGCGAAAAATATTCACTTTTGTTCATTATTGTTTGTGTATCTGAGACTTATGCACGTGGGAACATGAATAAAACTAAAATACTTCTGCGTAAAAAAGCACTCAGCTTGAATAGAGGTGCTTGCATTTTCCGTTAAAAGGCAAAAGTTTTAAATCAATGTGTACATACGTGTTCACGCTAATAAACCAAAACGTCCAGCTTTTTTTATTTAAAGTACTGTTTATAATTCAATAATACTTAAAAGGAGAAACTAAAATATCTTGTTAAATATGTACATAATAATAACAATATAATATGTAATGTGTATTGTCTTAAACAGACAACGTAAACAGAAGTTATAAAGACATTATAAAATATTAATCAAAACTCAGGGGTATTCCATTTAATTACGGTTACTTTTCGTCGAAAAGCATGTACTTAAGAAGAAAATGGTCTGCCGGCAAAAAAACAGCACGCTACTTTCAATTAAAATAAAGCACTTTTCTGAAAAAGTATCTTTTCGTTGACATGATAAAAATCAGAAGTTATAAAACTTTTCAGTTAATGCAATCTCTTTTCTCAGTGTAAAACTTTAAAACTTGAAAATATGAAGAATTATATTATAAATGAAATTGAAACAAAAATAAATCGTTGTTTACATAAGTATTAATACCATATATGATGAAATATTTCTACACTCCAGTAGGTCATGAAATTTTTCTTCTTTAAACTTAAGTTGGCACTATAAGTTGACTTATTCTGTGGCGTGTGTGTGGTACAGGTTATATTATACCGTTTACAGATTAGGTTTTCTCGTTCGGGCAAATAACTACATACAAACGTTTCAGTTGAACAAATAACAAATTTAACTTAACAAATAACTTCTTCTATACCCCTCACCACAAACTGCAAATGGCACAGGCGATTGCGAAAAAGAGCAACTTTTTGTTCCACTCTGATGAAGAAGATTCCAGTCTTTTTAATCTGGAACCTAGAAGTTTGGCTTGCTCCTTAGACAACTTTAAATCGCGGACAAGGTTGTTGAGATCTTCTTCACTTATAGAAGATACTTGCAGTTTGTGGTGGGGGGTATTATCATATTGTTTATAAGCGCAACGCATTAAATATCACAACAAAGTCAATACTTAAATATAAGAAAAAGGAATACGAATAGTTTGATTGGAATAGAAATTTCAACGTAGAATTAAGGAAATTAAAATCATTATATTAATCTTTTTAACGGAACTACAAAGGGTGTAATTCTGTTGTATTTGTAATTCGCTACGAAAATCCGTAATTATTTTTCGATATAATAGCTCGCTCCATCTTTTTTTTTCCATTATTCCAACATCCCCATTCCTTTTTCAGATATATAAAATTCTTTAACCGACCAGATATCGACGGTTGGACCTAGCCAGGTATGACCGACTTGCTCGGCTTGGACTTGGTGGCCGGATCCGAAAGTATAAATCGCCGCATGTATGCCTGCGTCGCGTGAACGACTATTCTCTGGCAGTTCGTTTTCTTGGAGCGGTTAAGGACAAGTGCGGAGTGAAGATGTGCGAAATCTATCCCTATAATCTACAGGAAATAGCGCCGGTGATTTGCGAATTAGGCGTGGATACGCCGGAGATTCTGGGCTACGACAATCCGGAGTGTTATGTGGAGAGCGTGTATACAATGTGCACATATAGTTTCTTTTCTTCTTTTTTTTTATGTGTTACTCATGTTCTGTTGTGTTTTCTATTAATTATGTTTGAATAAAGGGTGGTTATTTAAGGTTTACGATGATTTTTCGTAATATTTATTGGATGTATTGCGCGAGGATATTTTGGAGTACCACAAGGTTGGAGTTTGACCGCCACGTATTATTCGTTATTTCGCTTAAAAGTAGGGCGAAATCGTTGTTTGTAGTGGTTTTATTGTAGTGTAGTGAATTTAGTTATGTAATATAGTGTTGAGCTTTTATTTTGGCTAATTCTGTTTGCTTTATGTCAATTCAAAATTGTAGGAAAGGAATTACGTTTGATATTTATTGTCTAACAGCTGCAAAAAACTATTTCAACGGATCAAGAATGAAGCCTATTCTATATTCGTCATACTCTCCCATCCTACTAGTTGAGACGATTAACTTTCAAATTAAACGAAAGCCACCATTTTTTTTGTTGCAAATTTAGATCTATCAGAAAAAAAAAAAGTAACTTGTATGAGAACCATTTTGCCAAAAACACTTCCATGAGGTATAATCAGTTTGTTATTTTATTGTCTTGCATTGGACTTGTTCCAACAAAGGGGCAACACATTGATTGACTGTCAGATAAAATACTCAGGGGTAATGCGTATTGGCGTGATTTTTTTAAATATGCCTGTTATTTATTCTATCAGCCTTTTTGTAAAATCTGAAATCATACTTCTTGTCTTGAAAATATGACATCGTCTATCAAGAATTAAAAACAAAGTTTTAGAGCAAATTGTTTAATTGTCAAAAAAGTCGTTAAAATTGTTGACATTTAAATATAAGATATAAAATAACCCAATTGTCATTCAATACAAAATTAAACTGAAAAATCTATGTAAATCCCAAAGCCGCAAAAGAATATGCAATTTTAGTGAGACTAATCTATGTATTATGTTTTGGTTCTAAATCTTAGAAACTATGGTAGTGGAGAAATTAGCTTGAATATTTTGTTGAGCATGTTGAAGAGATTTAATATTTACATATGAAAGCACTTCATTTATGTTTATATAGTTTATAATTTTCAGTAATACATTTAGTTTGGAATATTTGCTTATGTAGTATTTTAAGGCAATTTCTGGAATTCTTTTTGTCATAAAGAACTCTCTATACATCATACATATTAAATTAGTAGCCAGCATAGATGGGGAACAATAAGTTCTTTCTGGCTACATAACAAATTATAACTTTTATTTATGTTTAAAAAAAAATTAAAAACAAGTGGGAATAAGACGCTTTTAAAAAAAATATATTTTTAATTTTTTTTTTAATATTATTTAAAAAAATAAATAAAAGCAAAATTAAGAGAAGAATCTTATGATTAATCCCATTCATAAAAAAAAACATTTCTGTGGAGTCAATAGTTTGTGGTGGCTTTGATTAAATATGCGATTTAATTTTATAAATACCAAAGGAAAATGGGAAAACCCAAAACAAGAGTTGTTTTATGAAACGCTTATACTCTTAAAAATGTTTAAAAACGAAGATTTTCAAAGTTATAATAATTTGGGTGCACTGTTTTCAAATCACTATCACTAATTGTATAATCTTTTTATTCTAAGAATCTATGAAAATTATATATTATAACTTTTAAAATATTTTTAAAGAAAAATTGAATGCAAAATCAAAGTTGCAAAGTGCAAACTCTTTAAAAAAAAATCTTCTAAGTTTTCAAGTCCATAATTTGGTGGTATATTTTAAATACATCTTTTTAATTTTTCAAATTTTGAAAATAGACTCGAAGAATGAATAATAATTGAACCTCGAAAAATGTAATTTTTTTAGAAGCGCTAAAAAAATGAATTTTCAGAACTAAGCACCATTTTAAATATTATTTTTTTGTTTCATATTAGAAATTGCAACACTAAAAAAATAGGTATTTTTTGTTAAAATCCCTTTTTAAAAAATGTTAGAACTTTTCCTATAACGCAATATTATAAGAAAATTTCTGTTTATTAGAAAAAAAAAATCTAACATTGCAATATTACCAAGTAGATTATTAATATCTCTTAGAAGAAACTTTAAATTTATTACAATTTGGAAAATTACAACAGTCATGAATATAATAATTTTCAAGTCATAAGGAAATACGCAAGCCGCGCATTCTCCCAATAATATGTTCGATTTATTTCACTCTCAGTAATGTCACCAGATACCACTGCACTGGTATCATCAGCATACATTATACGCGAAATCAGAAAGAAGCGATCACATCATTAACAAAGATTATAACAGCACCAGGCCCAAACGTCCCTGGGAACCCTCTTTTAACAGGTAAATCAGACGACTTAATGTTAACGATACGGGTTTCGGTTTATGTTTAACACTTACAAATTTGAGTTCTCTCATCTATATATGTATGTTTTTTGAACCATTGGAGCTACACCCGCGATGCCGTACTGTTCTAATTGGTCAACATCATAATTATGATCCACACAGTCAAAAGCGCGACTTAAATCGCAAATGTTAGTTTACTATAAACAAGGTAAATATAACCAAAACTACAATATATACAATGTAAAATAGAAAAATACTGTTGCACATATTATTGCATATTTGAATTTAAATAGTGGATTTTTTTTTTATCGAACTATTATATATATCGATGCTTATCACAAAATACAAAACAATTATAGGTTTTTAGTGTTTGTAGTAAAAATTATGTAATTTTTCTTAAAATAGTTAATCATCTGCCATTAATAGTTATGAAATCAAACATTTGATATGACTTATAGGACCATTAAGTTAATCTTCCATTACTTAGTGCACTGTAAAAAAAGTTGGGTAAAAATTACATGTAAAATCGTTGGTACAAAGTTGGCTACAATTTTAACAGGTAAATTTTGGCTTCATAAGGTAAAATTTCTACCATTGGGTAAATTTCACATGCTGATGTGGTTTTTCAAAGATTGTACTGTAAAATTCGTATGTAAATTTATATGAATCTATATTACCAAACACTGAAGTAATTTCATATGGTATTTTATAAAGAGAGCAAGCAACTTACTTAATTCTTTTATAGCACCTAATGGTCATACTGAATCCTACGATTAGTTTGTGACGTTACATGATTATTGAGCCAATAATAAGTTCGAACACAAAATAGAATCTATCCTACGCGCAAAATAAATAATCAATAACCAACACATTGCGGCGTATGAATTTCGTATTTTCCATGATATCGATAGTTTACGACCCCGAAAATTCAAGTAAAACAAATAAATATAAAAGATTCTCATATTTTTACAACAAAATTAATAGTTCACTAGTAAAATTACTTTTAAGTGCACTAAATACGCCAAAAAAATGTCATTTTACACTTTTAAGGTAAATTTTGAGAGTAAATACAAATTGTACATGTTTTTTTCCTGTATTTTCTTCCTTTGATATTTTTGTTAAAATTTAAACTTACATGAAAAAGCTATAAATTTTAACCGAAATTTCTTTTTCCATGTTAATCATCATAGAAAAAACATGTAAACAAAATTTACATGATTCGATTGTGGTAAATTCACGTTATTACATGTAATATTCTGATTTACCATGGACAAAATTACTGTAATTTTTTACAGTATTGGGAATTAACAACTTCGACGGTTGATAGCATTATTTTTTTATAGCTTTATACTGGAAAAGGAATACTAAACTATAGTTTGTGGATTTTCAGAACACGTTTTACTAGTATCTCAAATTTTGGAAAATATCTAAAATTCGAATAACTAGCTTTACAGAGTCTTTTAAAATATTTTTCCATGTAGTTTTCCACTTAAGCTAAAAGAAAAAGACATGGTTAAAATACTGGTCTTTGGTGATTTAGACTCAAGCTAATATTTGGGCGAGAAAAAAAAATGCAAACAAATCTACAAGAACACAATAAAAAAATTCCAGTGCTTAAATCTCGTGCTTGAAACTACTATTCTACCCAATTCCATTTGCAAAAGCGTGCTGGGTGTTTTCAGGAGCCTTGGACTAATTTGGTCAAAGATTCCATCTTTTAGCAAAATGTTTTTTTTTTTTTGGAATTTGGGCGCTAAATATCCACACTTACGAAATGCTGCCTGGAGATTGCTTGTGTTATCACTTTCACCCACGGACACCGACTGACGCCTGCCCACGGGGGCTGCTGGTAGAAGCATGATTTCTGCGTCCGCGATCGGCCCGGATGCGGCTTTTGTTCCGCGTTTCCGGGAAAGCACCGAAACACAAACGTGTTCGGGTCATTGGATGGTCATGCTCACTCACACGCTATGCTAATACTATCACAATCTATGTAACTTAGTACTAGGTATGTATATACAGACGTGGCGATCCACCTGACACTGTGCAATTAAAAAAAAAATTGGTTCCAAGCTAATTTAGCGCGCGAAGGGCGTTCCAATCTACAGCTCTGGTATATGACTAAGATCGAGGCATATTGTGTCAGATTTGTCGCGGAACTTAACAATGGGGAGTTAATGGGAAAATATCGTTGAATAAGTGCATTTAGTGCGGGTCTGCCAATTTATTTCGGTGAGATTTTTTGTGGGAAAATGAAAAAGAACGTATATCCTTATTGTGTGTTTGTTTTTTTCTTTTAATCAAATTTAATTTTTCGGGTAGAAATAGATTCAGATAAGTATAATACAATTGTTAAAACTTAGCTACTGAAGATGGAAATTAACGTTGTAGATTAAGAATTTTTCTTTTTCAGATTCAATTTATCACTAGAGACCGGATTATATGCAAGTGCATATATTTTTATTTTTGCATATGTTCTATTACACTATTGAAGTTAATTAGCGCTATTAGTGATTGCATATATTGCATATTTAGGCATTCATGCATATTTTTACAAATCGCATATATTCATATTAAGCTTTTCTTCTTTCTATTAGTAAAATTCCTAGTAATTCTAATGTAGTCGACACGACAATTCTCGAACGATAAATCTTTTTACCATAGTTTTCTAATACTTTTTCCAAGAACTGCACTTGTTTAATTTCGCCTAGCAGAAGGGATGTGTAAATACGTTTATTATCATTATTCCCAAATAAACTATTCATTCATTGAATATCTTTAGCGAAACAGCATGTAATTGTTACGTTTTTAAATACTGTCGTACATAATGAGATAGCGAACAAAAATTTCTTTATGGATTAACTGCATATCCTGAACTGGTAAAGAGATGGCGAACAAATATTTTGTCGAGCTGCCAGTAAACTGGTAAATTTAATTTACTAAAAGCTTACAATTGTTTTTAAATTCTTTAACTTTCGATATAAAATGACAATTGTTGTTGTAGTGTCTTCTGAGAGAAAATACCTGATTGATAACACGCTAAACTCCATCACATATTGGAAAATGTGAAAAACTAAAGCGATCCGCATGTGTGCAGCAATCTATCCGTCAATGTGTAGCATCAACTTCACGAAACTTAGAACAAGAAGATATAATACGGATCTGTTGTAATGCATTAATTTCGTATACACATACCATTAGCAAGATTAAACAATGTTAATTTGCAATCACTTCTGCAAAAATATTCAAACATAATATACCTGACGAAAGAACCTTACGAAAAAAATAATTATCAATCTTGTTACCACAGAACAATAGCAGAAATTCAATTGGTAGGGAATAATTTTATTTATATCATGTAGATGAAAGTACGGATAAGTGTGGCCGTTATATTGCCCATTTGTTAATAGGAATTTTTATGAAGATATTGTAGGTAAATCATATTTAATTTATTGTAAAGAACTTCAAAAAACACAATAATTTGACAATTGCCCATTCGTTCAAGGAGGTTTATCAAATTTCTTTTTACCTGGAGTATACCTTGTGAAAAAATTTTACTAATGTGTCCGACGCTGCACCATACATGATAAAAGCCGCGCAAATTTTTTTTTTTTTTATAGTTACATTATTCCTACTACTTGTTTAGCTCATGGGTTCAATCGTGTGCCGAAACATTAGGAATCAATTCCCTTTGATTAATGATTTAATTAGCAATGTCAAAAAAGTATTTTTAAAAGCACCTTTACGAAGTCCAATTTATAAGGAGCGACTTCCCGTGTTAAGTTGCCTCCTGAACCGATTATTACGAGATGGGTACATGTTAGAGGTGCAATTTTTTTCGCCGATAATTTTGAAGAGAATAAAAAATTAATTCTTGAAATCACTGCTGACTGCATTGCTCTTAGAAAACTGTAAAAAGATATTAACACATCAAGAGAATTGCTACAAAATCTCTTTGTATATTAAGTCAAATTATAGCTTTGTTTCAAGTTCCATTCGTAAACTAGAAACGCAAAGGATGTCGCTCTATCGAAACTTGATATGCTATGTAAGAAGGTTAACGGTACAGTAAGGTAATTCTATATACGATAAATTTAAAAAGTGATAAATAAAAATGCGGGGTATTTGAAATTGAAGAAAGTTAAGAACATTTTGGGAGGTGAAACAGTAAAACGATTTCGACTTAATTAGTTTTAGAATGTATTGCAAAGTTAAAAAATGCACCCATTACATCTGTGGAGTTGAAAGAAGTTTTTCTATTTCGAAACATATTATCGATAGAAGACAAACTTTCTTTTACACAATTTCGAAAAATATGTAATTATAAATTGTTTTAGAAATATTTTGTGAAAAATGTTGTGCAATAAAGTTAATGGTTTAATCTCTGCTCCTATTTATTTTAATGTAAAATTTTTCTTTGCATATATCCGGTCTCTGGTTATTACTTACAAGCGAAAGGCCATTTAAGTATATTTCGGCGATTTTGGTAAAATTTGGTAAGAATGTGGAACATCGAAAAATTTTACCACAATTTTTGTTAGCCTTCCGTTTTGGTTTTAAGGGTTTAATGCGGGCCCAAAGTTTCCCCTAAAAACACATTTTTTTCCATATTTCAGAAACGAGAAGAGATATCGATTTATATTATAAATTGTAAATTGAGCCCCATCGGTCCAAATTCCAACACAATCTTTCCAACAAGTTTGCACTGGCAATAGCATCATTTGTTATGCAATTCGATAGCAGTTGCTCTTCCTTGTATAGCGTTTGCAAAACAGTAACGCCTCAACCAGCTTTCTAGCATCTGACAGAATCTGAATGTAGCAGATAAATGGGAATCATTGCTTCTGTCTGTTGTTTTAATCGAATTGTATAGTGCAAATAATTTGGCCGAATAACTCACATTCAAGTTGTTGCTGAATATCACAGATGTATCGTTAGTTCTTCGACAAATCGTATCGTTAAAGTGCGGAATTTTCTTGAATTGGTTAGCATAGCTTTCACCAAACATTGTTTTCTACAATATTAGGGCAGCTGGTAAATGATTTGTTCGGCATGTTGTTGCTGTCTTATAAACCACTTTGTATGATGCTATAGAACATTGTCATTTAATATTGACAACTTTGTGGCAATTTCCGTCTGGGTTCCTAGGTATCTAAGCTTTCTGACAAAAAACTCACGGGCTTATCGGCATGTTCTTTGTGCAGAGTTGCTAAATGCCTTCTCAATTTATAGTCTTCATGCTATCTGCAGCCATAATTTTGAGTTTTTCTCTTCACCACCTTTTTCCATACTTGTAAAAACCGTTAAAGTTTAAGTATGCTTGGTCATATTTTCTTGTTTTCGCTTTTATAACAGCATTAGTGACGCTGGGTATTTCTGATGAAGTGGAAGCCTATTCGTTCGTAAACTTACGTTTGCTCTTAATTAAAAATCTATCCATCCATATTATTAAACGTTTTTTCAGCGTTTGGCACTGACAGTTTCCTTATGTAATGCAGACAGAACGACACTACTACAATCAGTGTTCGTATATACCCTTGATCGGCAATTCCCGGCGCCGACACGAAAAATCCGTTTTTGACACTGCATTTCCTTTTTTGCGGCAAATAAAAAATTAAATACAAAAATAATAAAAATTTAAATTTATTTTTATTGATGCAATAATAATATTTTTACCAATAATTCCCTCTAAAACAAAACTTTTTCCCTCTAACGTTCAAAATTCCCTCTAAAAAGGGAATTTCCCTCTCATATACGAACACTGACTACAATAATTTACAAATGACACATTGCTAAAGAACACATCAACAACGATAGACAACTGGCTGAAAACGCATGCGCGAAATCTCAATGATACAAGTAAATAAATTATATAAAAAGATGAGTATTTTTGGCTTGCTCATGCGCACTGCATATAATACTCACGTATTTCATCCAGAAAGTGAGTGATATTGCAGTCGTAACTGCACCACATTATCAGTGTAGTCAACATTGTAAATTAAGTAACTAAGTGCATATGGATTATTCTAATCTATCTCATATTATTATTCGAAGGGTGCGTAAATTTATTGAAGATAAAAAAGGGTACGCGAATTTCGAAAGTTTGAGAAACCGCTGGTTTAGAGAAATATTTTGGTGCCTATGCTTTTCAATTGCATGCTGTCACGTACTTCCCAATATATTTCCCACCATTTTGTTATAGCTGTCAACTGTCAAAGGTTATATTTTGCATTGCAGTAAAGTTGGGAAATTTACGTTCTTATACTTGTATAATATTTATTTAAAATAAGTAGTTATTGCAACTAAACCATACCGAAAGCATTGTGTAAACAATCTAAGGAGTTAATAGTTTCGTTAATCGTATGTATTTCGACGCAGAACGCGAGAACAACGGGCCATTACTCCCGTTAACTTTCGTGCGAGAAGTGTGTATAAAATCCATATATTTTTAATGTCATATTCTTTACAGTATTTCGTTTTTAGATAGTAACGAGTGTTCTAAACATTCATGTTGCAAACATAAGCAAAATTTCATCCATGAGTAAATAAGGAATTACATCCACTAACCCAAAACGAAAATGCATACGAAATAAATGTTGTAAAAATTGGTTATTCTACTCATTGTCAGTGTGCTATTGGAAACACAATTTATGACATGTACGAAAACAGTGAGTATATGCAAATATTGTATACAGAATGGTTCTTTCACATACATTTTCAGACTACATAACACATTAAACATTTTGAACAGTGCTCTAAAGAAAAAGACATTTCTATGGTGAAAACACATTGTTGTGGTAGATATTATTTGTTCTCAAACAAAAGGAAGTTTGTACGAAAACGATGATGAAATATGGCTGATCGGAGTATGCATACATTGTTCTAAAGCGGATTGAATTAAATTAGTCTGAAATTTGACATACTTGTGTACAACATATGGAAACGAAATTCAGAAGTAGTAAATCAGAAGAGAGACTGTTTGGATAGAGAAGAAACTCTGCATACTAATCGTTACCGATGAATACTTTAAGCAATAATGGTCCGATTAAATTTATTGTACTCATTGTGCTTTTTGTTATTTTTTTCCACTGCTATCATGGATTAACATACTTTAAATCCCGATTTTCAAAAAACAATCATTACTAATATTAACGCTAAATGTTATATTTAAGAGTTTGTTTATTCACCTGTCAAAATGTTTGACAGTTAAATAACCTAACGTTTGTTTACGTTTTGACAGATCAGAAAATTTACCAACACGGTCTGACGTCATAGCAAAACTGACTCACGTAGTACCTCGTTGTTTATAATAAATGAACTATAGTTAAGTTTTTTTCTCTGTGTAGATCCAGCGTGCATCAATGTGATCTCTTTATGTTACTGAAAGTAATTGAAAATGTTGTTGAATAATTCGGATATGTTATTTATTTTTAAATAAAAAGTGTTTAGCGCCACGAATTATTAATTCGAACTATATTTGCACTGACCTAACAAACAAGTAAAAGTGTGTTAAGGTTACGCTATTACGAGGTTAAAAGGCGAATATTTACTTATCGCTAGAAATGCACATTCTACACAATTCCTACATGCTCTTCACTCAGTGTTCTGTTCACGTGTTGCGTACATACGAATGTATTACATCGTGAACCGGAGTTGATTCATTTACCACACGCGTGACCGCATTCTACAAATACTTTTATTGATTATTTAACTATATAATCAAATCAACATGGTATATTAAAACGCAATCTTTAAATAAACAAAAAGATATGTTAAAATTTATATTTAACAAACAAATAATCATGTTATAAACAATTTGACGTCATCTTTGCAATTTTATTTTTTCGTATAATCTATAACTGAAGTCTCTGAATGCCTAGATTATTGAAACTATACAAATTTCAGTAGCAACAATTCGTTTATAAATATTCACAGTTCCAACCAAATATTTGTAAAGAGAAATGTATCTTAGTAATAATTACTAGCTTTGATAATATTATATACCTTTCTACATTTCCCGTATTACCTGGTATATCACAACCACTATTTACCTGAATCTACTGGTCACAGTTGGAACGGAAAACAGGAGTATAAAGAAGAAAAAACTAGTGGAGATATATATAACAGCCACTAGTTTGCCTAAAATGCTAAATTTAATGCATAAAAATGAAATAGCTTTTCTAATTTCGTATATCCTGTGTCTAATATCTATGACGTTTAGTTTATGAATTATTTTTGAATAACCGCTGTAAACAGATATGATTGCATAAGTGAAACAGTGGTCCGATTAATTTGAATATACCTACATAATATGTGGCGTGTTACTGTAATTTAAAACTGGATTTGTGATTTCTACACGATCTTGGATTCTCTGGTTTTAGAACGTTTTGGTATTTATGTCCTTGACCAAAACTGTACCGATACCTTTTTGTTGATAGATTCTATTGTATCATTTGCAACAGTAATTAAATCAGTAAAAAAATACGAGGCAACGAAAGAAGTATTTTAGCAAAATCTATAGTGTTAATCAGGTATTCTACGAGTGTCAGCCTAAATTAATTATTGTCTTTCTGAAAAATGTTTAATAAATGTTGCTGGAATCTATTTACACGTTTTAAATTAGTTTAGAATGGCAACTCCGGTTGTACCGGAAGAGATACTACTTTTTATTTTAAATGGCACGTCCTGATATATTATTGCACTTTTGGATTCCTTGTTAATTTAAATAATAATACGTTAGGCATACATTGGGGCTAAGTTGTACCGTTTTCCAAATTATAATGACGTTTTTTGAAAGATTGACATTTTTGCATTTCTTCGATGTTTTGGAAATACCTCACAGGGAAATACGAACGTTAGAAAGATTGCGGTTTTGAGTTTTCGCTTAATCATGAAACAGCACTACGTCTTTTATTTTTAAATTTTTTGCGTTTTAAATTACAGAATTATTAAATAGGGCTCTTGGTAATTTTCGAACTCTAAAACTCATGGATAACTTGATTTTTTTAAATTAATTTAAACGTATTATATTAATAAAATAATAATAATAATAATAATAATAATAGCGTTTATTGTCCAACAGATAAGATTCTCAATAATAGGATAAAATAGACAAATAATATACATTAGTCGCTGCGTGCAATCAATACTTTGAAAAAAAAAACATTACAAATAAAAGGCCATATAATCCAAACAAAAAGCGAACTAATACTACATAACAAACTATAAATAATCGGAAATGAACACATCAAAAGCTGAAAGAAACAAAATTATGAGCTATGAACTATTAAAAAAAAGGGAATAAATATTACACTTAAATATTACATATCTTAATTGGAAAGGGTCACTGTATATAACAAGTTGGCATTTCTGTACATATGGTTAGCGGGGCCTTGTAAAGAATTATTGTGGGCGAGCTCTAATAGTGCAAATGTAGTGCATGACCTAGACATATAGTTAGGGACAAGGAAGATATTTGACTTGGAAAGCGAAGGTGAATCAACACTGCCATTTATAATTAAAGAATTTGCACTGCCTTCAACTCTTCTCTGAGAAAGAGGACGAAGGTCATGTCTTCTATGCAGCAGAAAGGATAATCCTGGATAAATGCCAATCAGTTTTAACGATAAGATATTTAGAAATCGTTTCTGAATGGCTCGATGGGAGCCTGTTGTTGTAAAATAGTGCGGATCCAAAACAATAGAGCTGATACTTAACTTGACAGCCAAATGCATAAAATAAACACTTTGATTGTTAAAATGTTTAGAGAAATCTCTACAAGACCGTATAATGAAACCTAGAGAGGGCAGAAGCGAACGAAACCACTGAAGTGATGTGAGAGGAGGAAAGTTAAGTATTGATCGAAAATTACACCAAGATCTTTATAAATTGCGTTAACCCTAGGGTATCTCTAACTGGTGAGCACTGTATCTGAAATGAAGGTTCATACTTTTATGTGAAGGAGATTATCGCATACTTGCTAATATTTAAAGCATATGCTGTTAGTATTACACCAGTCCTCAATGATGTCTAAAATTCCTCTGCAAAGCTAAGCAATCAGTTATAGATGTTATAACGACTATAGATCTTAAGGACATCTGCAATAAGCCAACACTTTGCAATCCTAATCTGTCCCAAGAGGTCATTAATATATAATATAAATAAGAAGCGGTCCTAAGTTGGGAGCCCTGAGAGCACCCCAGAATGAAACTTGAAATGGAGCAGATGTAAAACATTAACAGTTTGACCATAGGAAGAATCGGGTTAGTAAGTATGATTGTATAGATGATATAAATTTAGGAGTAAGCAATAAAGATAAGAAAAATGCCAGAATCCAGTGTGCGCGAAATAAGTAGATATGACTAATATCAGTAAAACTTCGGTAAATAACAGTTGCACCAGGAAATTACTTACAGGTGAGTTCGAAAGCAACTTTATTTTGTCAGTGGGCAATTGAAGGAACTGATCACTGATCACGCGCGCACTTGTTGTCGAGAAAGTTGATGTTTTTCAGACGAAGCTACCTTCCACAAAAATGGATTTGCTGAATCGTCACAATTGTCATTATTATGATACACAAAACTCTCCATCGATTTATTGCTTTAGCACAAGTCAATTACAGATGGGTCAGTCACGTTGTGGGCCAAATACCTTGAAAACTCTACGTCAAAAGAGTAATTGCAATGGCGCGCGGCTACATAAGTTGACTAGGATTCTAAGTCGTGCATGCGAACTCACTGAATAGGGCAAGTGACCCTTATTTTCTCTTCGCTGATTGAGGCACAGGTGTGTTTCTAAATCCAACAATATTAAAAAAAAAATATTCACATACGTATGGATCAAAATTTTTTGGAACATACTGTACGAACGTTTAGGGCTCCACACAGAGCACAAATGTTTTTTTTACCGTCGGCTCTTAAGCTATCAACGATCTCCTTATTGCTTAACACTACAACACTATTGTCTTAATTGTGAGATTAAATAACGTTTGTATTCCTAGGGTTTAAATATATTTAACAAACACGTCAGCTGCTTCGTGGCTACTGGAATGAAAACTACTAAATTAACTTTATAAATTCCCACTTATTTTATGATTAACTGGATATTTTTGTTGGCAACAATTACGTTAGAGCGTTAGGGACCATAAAAAACTGGGAAGATTTTTGTTTGTATGAAGATTCTATAGTAAATTTTCGATTTAGCTTATACTCTTGTGATATTGCATGAATTAACGCTTTATCGCAGTCTGTAATTAATATTTTTCCGAATGCGACTGAGCAATCCAAGCATCCGTTGCCCCAAATAGAAATTTTTGCCGCAGACAAAAAAAAGTGTGATGGACCTTATTAATGCGGGCTTATTCAGTGGCAAATGATTTTCCGCTTTTTATCATGGTAATAATGTCTATGTATCGTGGCTCTTATACAGGGCATTTTAATTGAAATGGGCTAACCTCAAAATAACTTTACCTGCTATAATTTTATATAAAATTTTGAAACCTGACTATTTTAAAATCATTTCCTGGACCGCACAAGCGCCCAATTTTAAATTTGAATAGGGAATAATGGATCTTGTGATCACATCATTCAAAAAGGTCTTTCAGATTCTCTTTATCAAAAAATCGTTTTTTTTTTTTTTTAATTAACAAGAAAAGTGCCTAAATTTCCAACCTGTCTAATAAATCGATTTTACTTTGTTAAATGTTCAAAATGATGATCATTAACCTCCATACATATAGTACAATCTTGCTTCAAAATGCTCATCACTGACATCTCGTTGACATTCTTCAAACAATTCGTAACCGGCATTAGGCCAGGAAGTGTCAACCAGTGATGCCCTTTTATGTCGAAACTGTTTAACACAACAAATGAATGACCATCATATTTTGCGACATATCTAAAGCATTCGATTGTGTTCCCCATTCACTTCTACTTACCAAACTTGAAAGGTATGGCTTTAGGGGCAAAGTTAACGACTGGTTCCGTTCATATTTGACTGATCGTCGACAATTTGTACGGTTGCGAGTTGACGATGACAATGTCGATTCGACAGTTTAGCCGAGTCGTTGTTGGTGCGCCGCAGGGCTCAGTGCTTGGACCGACGTTTATTTTTAATATTTTATTAATGACTTGGCACATATGTAGCCCGCAAATCACATACGATTCTTCGCACGTACATCCTTACGGGGCATGCTTCAAATCGTGATGACCTAGAGAGATTAATCAACACCCACATTTCCAGGATTTGTGAATGGTTTATGTCTAATGAAATTACTCTTAAGACTAGCAACACCAAATTATTACTGTAACAGGCAACCAACCAACTTTAACATTGTTATTAATAATGTAGTCTTTATCCCTGCTACTGATGTTAGATTTTTAGGTGTTACTGTGGATATCGGCTTGGGGTGGACGAACACAATTCAGATGTACGAAGGGCTTGTCATCAGCCTGTTATGCTCTAAGAATTATAAGGGCTAAATCTTGGGGAGCGTCCTGCGAAAGGGTTTTACTTTGCGCTAGTTGAGTCTCGCATGAAATATTGTATTGTTTTGGGTTTCGCCACTACAATGAATTTATTCGAATTTTTAAATTAACAAAAAACGGGCTGTGCGGCTAATAGTGAGAGGACAACAGAGCCCATTGTTGTCCGTTGTTTTGTTTCCACAAGAGATTTTGACTTTATACTCGTTAACTTTTCTAAGGAGTCGGTGAGTATGGTGTATAAATCATAGCAGCAGTATACCTATCGAACCGACATTCATTCTTACAACACTCGTAACTGTAATAGTATTTAATCTTCCGAAACTTGTACCTCTCTCTGTAAAATTCTCTGTACTTCATGGACTTCTCTTTTTTCAATAAATTAACCTTCGTTTATATTGAGTTCTACCTAATTTAACTACATTTCGACGCAAATTGAAGATGATATTACTAAAACAACGTTTTTATTCATTTGATGAATTTAATAATCATACACGGAAAAAATTTGTTGTCAAGAAACACAACAATTTTTTTTGACAACAAATTTCTTTTCCGTGTAAATCTTGACCTGTGTGCTCAATAGTGAACGTGTTTATTGTTTTATTTTTTGTTTAAAATGTAGTTCTTTTTGACAAACATTATAAAATAATGTAATGTAGTTTTAAAATTTTAAATTTTTGATTTTAACATGTTTGTGTCTTGAATTTTAATATATACATAAAAGATAATAAAAACAAACCATTCTGAAGAAGACAATAAAAATTGTCGAAACGTAACAAATGAATATTAATTAAACACAACTTTTTAAAACGCCGCTATCTTAAAAAAAGAAATAATACAAAAACTATCGGCCTAAGAATATATTACATCAAAAAACCTTCTTAATTATAGCTATCAGTAACGCTATTATTGTACCTTTAATTTATTTGTTGGAATTGTTATTCTAACAACAACATTTTAATATAAAAACATGTGTTGTCTTGTTGAAACTTGTATTTGTCTTATCCATGCATAGTCCATCTTAAAATACTGTGAAGTTTCAAATAGAAAATCAGTATATTTAAGAACTGATTAAATAAAATATCAAGTGCGATATATTATGTTAAAGGTAATTTTATGTGCTTTTGAATAGTGTAAAAATATATGGTGTTCCATATAAAAAAAAACACAAGTCTTGATAATATCTCAAAAATTCGAGTTAAAGAAACAAAAATTAGAGCTTTTAATTCTGCCTCAAAAAGTGCCCTAATGAAGTTCTTATATAAATCGAGCATTTTCACAAATAAAAAGTCAAAAAGGCTTTTAAAAATTGCATATTATACGAAAACGCTCTGTATCTTTATACTATGAAAGCTATAAAAATCGGATTTCACTAATCGATTTCTCTTTAAAAATCGAGCTCCAGAAACATAGGTCAGATTTTGTCTAATTCCTTTAGAAATATAAGTTCCCTATTGAAAAGTGTCGAATTTGGCCCATCTTGTACACAGCAAAATATTGTTAAGCAGGTAGAAAACCTTTTGGTCAAAACTCACATTCATCAGTTCGTCGTTTATCCACTTCAAATGAATGTATCTTCTAGCACCGCTGATAGAATTTTCCAAGCGTCGTTTGCATATGTATCCATACAAAAGTATCAGTTGTTCATTCAGATCTTAACATTATAGAGATCACTCTAGTAGAATACATTATTGCAATTTCTTTCAAGAAAATTTAAATAATAACTAATTTTTGATCCAAGTCTTTTTACTGATGAAACATGGTTTTATTTAAGCGGGTTTGTAAATAAGAAAATTACAGAGCAGTGGTCTATAAATAATCCAAACAATCACATTGTGTTAAAGTTGGAATATGTTAGATGTATCTCGTCGTAGAATAGTAAGACCAATATTTGTTCAGCATAACATTAACAGCTAAACATACCGAGAACAGTTATTATCATGACAAAATCAACTATGTAGTGGTGCTGCTGCAAACTTCTCCTAGACCCCTCACACAAACTGCACTAAACTGGACGTACGTTTCGATAGCACAAGCTATCATCATCAGCAGATCACTGAACTTCACACATTTCAGTTTAGTCAGTTTGGGTGAGGGTCTAAGAAGAAGTTTGCAGTTATTATCATATTGACCATTCCTGAGTATAGTTCTTTTTGCCACGCTCTCTACCACAAGATGGAGGGGGGTAAGATCTACATACTACCTCGATAGCTGCTGTTGGGCAAGTTCTCATAACCCTGTTAATGCATACGCATGTTTAATCTTTGCACTTTCGTGAGGTTAATTCTCGCGCTGGCCATATTAATTCTTTGCTCCAAGCTACCTACACATAAGTGACAATCGTCTCACTATCGCTGTAAAGACCGTCATTAAAAATTGTCTCCTTTGATATGGCAATGGTCAGGTCTCGCAATTTTATATAAATCACACCCCAGGTAAAGAGTTATTTGAGGTAGCCCTGTATTACCCGTTCCATTATCAACTTTGTTATGCTTCAGACTTACGAATTTAGGACGAATTTTGAATTAATCCATCAGACGCTGACCTAATAATATGCGATTCTGACACGAAAACCAAAAAAAAGTTGACTCATGACTCATCCCATTGAACAAACACATTACGGTGATTTAATCGCACCTCTATATACATATATATACATTGTAATGTTTTGTAATGCGATTATAGCGTGTACAGTTCTCTTTTATTTGAAACAAAAACGAATCGACACTTGTTTATTTCATAGGTGACTGTACCTAAATCCTAATTCAAGGTTACATGCGCGAATGCATCGCCACCAACACATGCGATACACATTCGACTTTATTAGCTTATGCGTAGCCTTTTTATATGCGTACGTGTGAGAAAGCCGCACGATGCCTTTTAATTATGTTGAGAATCATGCTAGCTCTCCGTGTTTCCGCTCCTATAGCCTATAAATTCTCTTGATTGTAACAAAAATTAAGTAAGCGAGCTAGCGTTTACTCGGCAAAGTATAAATTTGTTAGATATGTTATGTGTAAGTAGGTTTCCTTTGCAGATAAGATATCAGTATCGCAATTTGAAATAGCTGGAACCCGCTTGGTGATGATAGAATTGCTTTAAATTGAATATATGATTGCATGGTAACAGAGCCTTTTTTTACTTCACTGAAAAAAAGACGTTTACTGAATGTGTAACATGCAGTACAGCATGTATAATTTCCCAAATTATATAATGTGTATATTTGAATTGGTTAAGGTTGATTTGTTGATTACAATTAATACGGGGTCCTGCAATAATGCTTCAGGCTTTCACTCAGATAACAGAATACTATTCCTAGATTATTCTAAGAATATTCTCTAAGATAATTGAATTATTTCTCGATAGATCTTAGAATATTCGGAATAATTCTGAAATATTCGTATAGAATGTCGCCAAGGAATATTCTTAGTTGAATCAGAAAAAATTCATCTTTATTCATGTTTAGAACGTCCATATTTTTTTTTTTGTGGGAGACGTCTGACCTCAATCCTCAGCAAACGCTGCGCCTCTAGGTTTTTGTTTTAGTCTCTAATTCTTGTAATAGGACGCCTAGAATTTATTTCAGTTGCATTTAAACTTATTATTATTTTTGTCATGGAAGATATTCGATTATCATCATATTTAAGTGGTAAACACGTAAATAGGTGATAATTTGTAAATGTAACTTAGTGCTATTTAAGCTATACTACAGGGTGTATCAGATATAGAGGGTAAATATAATAATATGCAAGGCAGCTGTAATCATATTCGATCAAAAAGTCTTAATGCACAGTGGATCTATCTGTAAGCATTAACGAGAAAAAAAATATTTTGTAAATACCGTGGGCTAGAGCCGCACCTGTGCTCAACCTAAATACTGTCCCGAGTATACCCCCACATACCACTATCATTCAGCCATTCCCGCGGTGTAGTTTTGTGTGGATCGCCGCTTGAGTGCAAGCCCCTTCGAACATTTTATTTTGAATTCTTCCCGTCGTCGAAAAACGATCCTTTTCAGGGACCATCATGATTTCATATAAAGAAAATCGATAAATCGAAATCTTGATGCATCGGCAAAAGCCCGGGAATGTATAGATATTTGCTATAAAAGGCGTGTTTGCAAATTTTTCTGTATCTACATTATTTCTGTGTAATTCGATTCAATTCATTTTGCGTTATTTGATAAAATAATCCAAAGAAAATAACTCAGATTCATGTGTTACGTCTATTAACAACTAACTCTCGATTCGAACAAAGCAAAAGAAAAATATTTACGTTATTTGTAACTACTGAAGTCGCATATCCGGTGAAACTCGAAAAGGAATGTTTATTTTATAAAAAAAGAAATTTAAAATGCCTCATTTTGCTATTTTACAAGGTTTATTTCTTCAGATGGTTAATGCTTACGACATACATTAAAAAATACTGAATGAGTGTAATGTCTTTTATACATAATACCACGTTAGCGGGTGCTTAACATGAACGTTTCCTTGCATCAGGCCGGACTAAAGAATTTTTGGCTCTAAATTTTACTTTTTTATTTTTTAATGATGAAATCCGGTTTCGGGTTTGTACTTTATATGTTGTGTAGTTAACACCCAAGCAAAATTTACTTTTTTTATTTGATACACCCTATATATATGTGCGCGGTAACCTAAGTGGCGTCATAGGAATCCTAGGCAAATAACTGTAGCGCTTGGGGCGATCACGCGGACGCGAAACGTCTCGATTGACGACCAGCCGAATAAACGCGAGTGAGGGCTGACGTAGGAACTTGCGACAAGAAAAAGTCGGCATCAAGCGCTTGAAGCAAGCGGACGTACTTGTCGTCTCAAGGGCGGTTGTACAAGGAGCCGCCATTAGGTGCTGCTCATACCCAGTGATATACAGGGTGAGTTTATTATCTTGAGACAACGAAATATCTCTAAAACAAATCTCATTAAGATCTTTTTTTGATTTGATGCAGTGTTTTAGAGATATTCCGTTGTCTCAAGATAAAAAAAACTCACCCTGTGTATTATAAAACGCATGGCGTAGCAGCTGTTAGGGCGCCGCGTTAGCAAAGTGTATTGGTACCCAGTTTTATTTATTTGATTTTAGTAGCTCTTAGTTTATCATTTCGTCGATCCCAAAGAATATCCATTGTTACAGAATATGCACCATTTTCGATTGTCATAACAAGAAAGAAGTGCTTCGCCACCATTTGTTCTGCGAAATTAGGATTCCAGGACGAATATACTCTTGAGCGGCATCTGAAAAGTACGAGGCATATTGAATCCCAAAAAAGAGGTACCTCACATGATAAATTTGTAATTAATTTATACGCAGCTTCTCTTGGTATCTACCAATATCCCATTAAATCCACTTTTCCGTTGGTTTCTTAAAAAATATACCCACCAAGATATTCCCCGTCCATCGACAATTAGAAAATATTATGTACCTAAGCAATTCGCCAAAACAATAAATCAAATCAGGTCAAAACCGGGTGAAAATTATCTCTGGATAAGCGCAGATGAAACTAGAGCTCTAAAAAAATTAACGTCTGACCATCTACGGCTAATATTTCACAAATATACTCCAAGAGGTTCCCACCATCAACGGTTAAATCGCGGGACAAATCTGAGCATAAAAATTGGCGAGTTTTTCGTGTAAGTTGCAATAACATATACACTTCGTTCCTTTTGAAAAAAATAATAATAATAATGCTGTACAACGTACTAACTAATTAACAGGACCGAACACCCTGTGTGTGTTAAAATAATGTTGAGTTATAGATCACTTAAACTTAAGCAACTTTTATTTAAAACATCACGGATAAAATGATTGAGCAAAAGACAAAAAACATAGTTCAGTCGGATTACAGGAATTAATTTTTACCCTATAACTCGGACAGCCTTTGTTTTTCATTATTATATATCTGTCTTTCTTGCCCTTGGCAAAAGTTGATAAAATATTCTTTGGATGTCGCTTTATCTATTTATGAATGACGTGCCTCTAATTATGTCTTTACTTTATTGCATATGAGCGGTTGCATGCCTTTTTATACTTAAGCCATATTGCATTTAATACCTACTTTAGACGTCAAATACGTGACAGTTAAGCGTGTATTTTAAATGAATCGTTTTCGTTGAGCGGCCATGCGTCGCCGTGAAAAATAATGCATTAAGTACAGAAAAGTACAGTACGCGTCAAAAGGCAAATAGAGATTACTTTTGTACGTCAATTTTTTCATGATTTATACACATATTTTAATACATATATATATAGGGTGATTCTCAATATATGCGACAAACTTTAAGAGCTGATTCCTGAGGTTATTTTGATCATAAAAATTCATATGAGTATATATCCAAAACGGTTTGGTTTTAAACTTATTCAATGTTTAATAATAAATTATGAACTATGACTAACACGATATAATATCACAGTTGGTTCTTCAAAAACTATTGTGTTGAAAGGGAATTGTTTATTTGTCATTTCAATATTTGTCAATAGTTGTTAGAGTATTCATTCAGTTTATTGCCAGTTTCTGTTTTCTAAAATGAATTACACGAATGCTGAGATGTGTGATATACATTTCGTTTCCGTTCTGCCAAATGAAAATTCGCATTGCTGCTAGACGTCTTTATGAAGAACGATACCCGAACCGTATCATCCCGCATCATTCAATATTTGCCCGTTTTCACCAATGTCTTAGTGAAACGAGAAATTGTAAAAAACGGATGACTGATAACGGGCACCCATCTACAGTGAGAACTCCACAAGTTGAAGAAATGGTACTAAATGAAATTGAGGAACATCCTACTACAAGCACCAGAAAAATTGCGTTCGCTCTAAACATTAGTCAGGCCACACTTTGGAGAATATTGAAAGATCAACTGTTGTATCCATATCACATTCAACGGGTGCAGGCACTTTTACCGGCAGATTTTCCGCAAAGAGGTTGCTTTTGTCAATGATGCAATACAAAATCCTGACTAATTTGGCTCAAATATTTTTCACCGACGAGGCTACTTTCTCTAGAAAACGCGATTATTAATTTTCATAATAATCACATATGGGCCAAAGAAAATCCGCACAAACTAGTGAATGCCCGTCATCAACATCAATTCTCTTGTCAATGTGTTGGGCGAAATTGTTGGAGATCACTTGATAGGTCCACATTTTTTACCGATGCGGTTAAATGGCGAGGTATACCGCAATTTTCTTGAAGAGGAGCTACCACTACTGCTGGAAGAAGTTCCGTTACAATTAAGATTACAAATGTATTTTATGCATGACGTGTGTCCAGCGCATTTAGTTTAGCTGCTCGCGAGTTTTTTGACAATACGTATCCAGATCGGTGGATAGGACGGGGAGGTCCACAACCGTGGCCTCCTCGGTCTCCAGACTTAAATTCTTTGGACTTTTTTCTCTGGGGTCATCTTAATCATTAATTTATACGACTCCCATTGAAAATGTCTATGAACTGAGAAATCGTATATCACAGCTTTTCAAACAATCGAAAATACCCCTGGTATTTAAGAACGGACTCGCATTCAATACGACGGAGGATAGAAGCTTCTATTGCAGTTGGGGGCGTTCATTTTCAACAGTTATATAAGTTAATTTTTTTACTAATTATTTGTTAATTTATAATAAAAACATTAATTGTGTTAACTTACTATTAAACATTGTACAACTTTAGAACTAAGGCGATTTGGACATATATTCTTATGAACTTTTATGATCAAAATAACCCTAGGAATCAGCGCTTAAAGTTTGTCGCATATATTGAGAATCACCCTGTATACTTACTTTCTCAAAATTTCATTGCTTTGTCACCCTGAAACCCTGCCCTGATAGAAAAAATTCTGAAACACAGATATGAACGTTTGTCTATAATCTGTGCTTTAATCATGCTCGCACATACTTTCTAACGCCCTGTATCTTACGAACGTGCTGCGATGCCTCCAGATAAATCTATAGTCCGTATGCGATTATCCAAACATGAATACAAAATAGATATCGTATTATATCCTGCCTGTTTCTGTTTACCATTTATATTGTCTTTCAGATTGGCTGGTCGAACAGAACAAAGCTAGCTTCTTGTTTCCTACCCCACACATGCCATATTATATAATAAACTTTGTCCCTTTGTGGCGAAGAAACAGGACATGCAATTGTTATCTATACACGCCTTCAATACATAATACATATACTTACACACATACTTCAAGAACTGTTATGTAATGAGTCAATGAGATTCAATTGCTGTGCTGTGGTATTTACTACGTTTAGTGTCAACAAGATGAATCTTGGTCTATGTTTTCTTAGGTCTTAGGCTATTTCTTACTAATATAATGCTAGTTATATGTTATCTTATCCAAAATAGTAACCGCAAAATATTTATTATTATTTTTTTTTTGGATAAACGTCTTTACCAATAGGAACAACGCAATTATGCGTCACGTTTTCATAAAGCCATCATATTAGGGTTAACAACCTACATGATATATTTATGTTTTTATTAAAGGATTTTCAAACATTGTTTGAACAAATAATAGCACATTTATTTCAAAAGGCAGATAATATCACAGAAATTGTTTATAACCATTTTTTTTTTTTTGTGTCTTACAAACTGAGAACTAAACGCAATAAACACGCACTGCACGAACAGCGTTAGCAAACAATTGTGGCTAAGTGTGTTTACAAACAAATGTAAGCACATCACGCATTTCTAAAGATAGACGCGTTTGTTTACCAACAAAGGTGCGTCAAAATACTCCAGCGGAATTAAGATCTGCTTTCGACATAAATAAATATCAATAAATCCGCGTCTATAATATGCATTGATTACAGTATTATAATAAAGCGTGTCTGTGTTTGTCTGTGTGCATCCGATTTCGTGGCATCTTATCGAATGTGTGTATTGTAATAATTGTAACTATAGACAAGTGAATCATATCGTCTCACAATTGAATGTTTGTTGACATTAAACGATAATTTGGTATTCAGTGTCAATTTAATTAAACAGTTCTTAAACAAAATGGTAGTATGCTAAAATAAGAATTAAGTAAATTGCTTAGCAATGGTATACTTTTGTCGGTGGTGTGTGATTGTTGCATATAAGTGCTATATTTTTTTGCATATCTTTAATTATAGTCTATATGTAGACGTATTACACTAATTGAAGTTAATTACCGCCAATTAGTGATTGCATATTTAGGCATTTCTATGCATATTTTTACAAAAGTCGCATATTGCATATATTAAGCTTTTTCTTATCCTTTCTATTAGTAAAAATTCTAGTAATCTAATGTTAGATCGACAACCGACAATTCTCAGAACATAAAATCTTTTACATTGGTTTCTCTAATACTTTTTTCCAAGAACTGCACGTGTTTAATTTCGCCTAGCAGAAGGATGTGGTGAATACGTTTTATTATTATTAATTCCCAAATAAACTATTCATTCATTGATATCTTTTGAGGCGAAACAGCATGTAATTGTGTTACGTTTTTAAATACTGTGCGTACATCAATGAGTATAGCGAACAAATTTCTTTATGGATTAAGCCATATCCTGAAGCTGGTAAAGGATGGCGACAAAATATTTTGTCGAGCCTGCGGTAACTGGTAGTTTAATGTTACTAAAAACTTACAATTGTTTTGAATTCTTTAATTTTGGATATAAAACGACAATTGTTGATGTAGGTGTCTTCTGAGAGAAAATAACTGATTGATCAACACGCTAAAACTCCATCACATATTGGAAAGTGTGAAAAACTAAAACGATCCGCATGTGTTAGCAATCTATACGTCAATGTGTAGCATTAACTTCACGAATTCAGAACAAGAAGAATATAATACGGATCTGTGTAACGCATTAATTTCGTCTAACATACCATTAGCAAAATTAAACAATGTTAATTTGAAATCATTTCTGTAAAAATATTGCAAACATAATATACCTGACGAAAGTACCTTACGAAGAATTTATGTCACATCTTGTTAGCAGCAAACAATAGCAGAATTCAACAATGGTAGGAATAATTTTATTTATATCATGGTAGATGAATGTACGATAAGTGTGGCCGTTATATTTGCCCATTTGTAATGGGAATTCTTTATGAAGATATTGTAGGTAAATCATATTAATTTATTTGTAAAGAACTTCAAAAAACAAATAATGTGACCAATTGCCCAATTCGTTCAAGAAGGTTTATCAAATTTCTTTTACCTGGAAATATACCTTGTGAAAAATTTACTAATGTTGTCCGACCGCTGCACCATACATGATAAAAGCCGCGCAAAACTTAAAATTTTTTAAGTAACATTATTCATACCACTGTTTAGCTCATTGGTTCAATCGTGTAGCCGAAGACATTAGAATCAATTCCCTTTTATTATGATTTAATTAGGCAATGTCAAAAAAGTATTTTTAAAAGCACCTTTACGAATCCAATTTTATAAGGAGCGACTTCCGGGTTTAGTTGCCTCCTGAACCGATTATTACGAGATGGGGTACATGGTTAGAGCTGCAAATTTTTTTCGGCGATAATTTTGAAGGAATAAAAATGTAATTCTTGAAATCACTGCTGACTGCTTTACTCTAGAACACTGTAAAAAGATAGTACATCAACAGAATTGCTACCAAAACTTTTTATATATTAAGTCAAATTATAGCTTTTTCAGTTCCATTCGTAAACTAGAAACGCAGGGATGTCGCTCTCGGAATCAGTCGAAATAGTAGACGAATTTGATATGCTATGTAGAAGGTTAAGGTACAATTGTTATTCTATATAACGATAAATTTAAAAAAAGTGATTTGAAATTGAAAGAAAGTTAGAAAATTTTGGAAGAGGAAACGTTAACGATTTCGACTTTAATTTTAGTTTAGAATGTATTGCAAAAGTTAAAAATGCACTAATTACATCTATGGAATGTTGAAAGAAGCTTTTCTATTTCGCAAACATATGTATTCTGACAGAAACAAAACTTTCTTTTACACAATTTTGAAAAACATTAAATTATATAAATTGTTTTAGAAATATGTTGTGAAAAAATGTTGTGCGATAAAGTAATCTTTTAATTTTCTTCTCTTATTTATTTTTGTAAAAATTTTGCATATTGTCACATTTTTTTGCATATATGCCTCAGGTTTATGCATATTTTCTTAAAAATCGATGCATATATATGCGCATCATATATTTCAGTTTTTCTTTGCATATAATCCGGTCTCTACTTATAACCAAGAATATTATCGATTACAACCAAGTGGGGGAAGGTGGGGCAAGATGGGAACATTAAGCTTTAGAACACTGCATTGGGATTGCAAATTGATATACAAGGTTCTAAGTACGCTTGTTGTAATCTTTAAACAATTATCTGCTGATGGATGAATTTACAATTTTTCGATGGATACTCGTGATGTTGTGAGAAAATTTTGAAAAGAAATGTGTAAATACACCATCTTGCCCCACCATGTGGGCAAGATGGGGTTCCAGTTAAGAATGGGTCATACCATAAATCTAGGTAATAGGTAAAAAAATAGATTCTTAAAATATTCTTGAAAACATGCAGGAACAAAGCTTAAACTCTTTAGAGCGGAACTACTTAAAATAAAAAAAATAAAATAACGATAAGAATATTAAACTTAATCTTCACAATTGAGACAGATAGAAGACGAACTCATCCACGTTATCGCACAGCTCTCCATGTACCCCAACCTCGCCTCCATGCATTGTATCAATACTTCCCTTACAATACTAACATTGAGCGTATCTTCTCAACAGAAGAACTTATTATTTCCTTGACGTTTTCTAAAAATCTATCTCTTTGCTTTCCTTACAAAATTCGGCTTCTTGATCTCTTCTGTTTTTCTCTTTGTTCATTTTTTTTCCTTTAACTCTCCCTCAGCACTTCTAGTTGCCTTGGGATTCTCCAGACTTCTATTTCTTTGTAGCAGATTTTTATACGTAGTGCTTGTAAGATTGTTGTCTTTCCATTGTTACGCTTTGATTGAACCTGTACTCTTATTCTAACATGAGAATAGGCATTATGTCTTCGAGAAATCATAATGGCATTATCCAGGCATAACGGACCAGACTGAAGGACGTGAGATAATGTGTCCATGTTGCCCATACCAATAGCCCCATCTTGCTTTTCTTGTGACATTTTCTGGTTATGTTATAATAACATGTTAAATATTTGAAATAAACGAATAACGCACTATAGAAAAATACATGCAATACCTGTCAATTTAATAAGCACAAAAAAGTTAGTTGTAAATAATACTTATGCTTCTGATACTGGCCGTTGAACTCACCATCAAAATAATAACGAAATTCTGGAAATTGCAAAGTTTACGCACAAACAGCAATAACTTTGTTATTACGACTAGTAAAGTTTCCTACATTACAACAAACATACAACAGCACTTGTCAATATTTAGGGCTCTATTATTTGACAGATGCTTACTGCCGTTTTGTAGATAAGAAGATGTCCCCACTGCCTCGTGCCCCATTCTTGCCCAGTCTTCCCCTAAAATATTTGTGTTCTATACAAGGATATTTCTTATTTAAATACCATACATATTGAAAGAGTAAAACGTTTTAAAGAAATAATATTACTTACCGAAGAATCCTTTTCATGTGTGTAGGCTAACTAGAAACGGATACATCCTCGTAATTACAAATAACAAAATTACGATTTTTATCATCAACTTTCTTATTTTTTTACGACCGCCATATTGGATTTTGACATCCCTAGAAACATAGTTTTTTGTATTATCTTCATATCCTTTGCAAAATAATATACAAATGTTCTACTTATAATAATGAAGTAAGTATGTGTTCACTTATCTTCAGGACACTCTGTATAGACGAAAAATATATTTCAAATTTCGCAGCATTGAACTTTATAATAATTCTTTGGTGTGAAACATTTTTAGTTTCCAAATTAAAAAATACATCGAAGATCCAATCTTTACTGAAATAGCCTTGCATTTGCTGCTGTGTGCGTAATTTCGTATGATCTATCAAATAGGATTTGATGGACGTGCAACATTTACTAAAGCCGCCACAGATACAATTCAAGATAGCTGGCGTTCAACCCCATAATTCCAGAAAGAAAACATTTGATAAAGCCAAATTTTTACGACTCTATTTTTTTTGTAAATATCATTATTCCGAGGATGTATACGTGCGTGGCGCACGTTTGAATCTAAATATGTACTAATAGAACATTACCCGGTACAGGCGTCCTTGTCCTAAAATGTGTTTTATTTACACAAAAAATCTAGCCGGGAAAACTCTCAACAAACACCGTTTTAAATCAATCCTGTCGGAGATACGATCCATATGTAGAATTTAGGATGATATCGGATTACATATATTTTCTTCGCACTTAAATGATTATATTCGCGAAAGATCCATCCGTTTATTCGCGATGTTATTCTCACACACGCGTGTTGATCGTGAAATTATTTAAACGCAGTTGACCTTGAAGTTCCATACATATATATTTTTTTTTCCTTTTGTGCGGCAATTATTCAATTAAGGAAGAAAGAGATAGCAAATGAAATTTATGTTTATGGTAATATGATGGAAATAATTGATCCGGTCTATAATGGAATGCGATTGAGGAAAATTTTGATTCTCGATTATTTTCTAATAGCGGTAATAATTTAAACTATTGCATTTTAGTTAATTCTACCTTAAAATTTTATCTAAAAAGTAAAAGAAATATCTTAAGATATGAGTAATGAAGTGTGTAAATAACAGCGATAGAATTTTGTGTATGTAATGTGGAGGTAATGCTGTTTGAATCTAGAATGTTTTAACCAGAAAAGTATATAGCAATTGCTTAATCCAACATGTTAAAAATGACATATGGGATTGTTAAATCGTATCGTTTAAAAAATCTAACCGATTATCGCTAAAATGTTTACGATGTGATGCGGAATAAAGCTGATTACCAAAATTAAACAAATAATTCCCTAATATAAAAAAGTTTCACTATATTTAAATACAGTGTATGCCACGACTAGCTTTCATTATTAAAAGTTTATGGAGAAGTAAATAAATGCGAGATTTAAAAATTTTGTAGGAAGTCTGATGTGCTGTAGGTCAATTTAGCTAAAATATTTTCAAAACTTCCGGTAATGTCCCCTTATACCGGAAGTAGTTGTCAACTTTGTGATTGCATAGTACAGTGAGAGCAACAAAGATTAAAGCGTGCTGGTTCTATATTTGTTTCCTTTTTTAACAAAAATACTCTCTAGTTAGACTTTTACCCATAATGCAATTGAATTTCTGTCGCTGTCATTATTGTCGTTTTATTTGTTTATATTTTTGTCCTCGGTATTTTATGTTTGGTTATACCTTTGTTGTAAAAAGCGCTTCAATGTTTACGATTAAACAGAATACCTTTCCTTTTGAAGCATACTTCCGTAGAGGATTTCGTAGAGAAGATGGTACTTGAGAATATTCATTGATAATTTGCTACGATGAGTACATTCTAATACAGTTTCCAAATGAAGGCGTAGAATTTGGTCAAACTTTTTCGACAGCATGTTCGTCGTATTGTGCAACTTTTCAAGACATGGTGGTAGTGTTGTCCAGATGAATCCTCTGAAGAAAGACAGTCTTGCAATGAAATTGAGACATACGATCAGAATGCTGAGGAGCCCGAAGAATGTATGTATGAAAATAGAAGGCTGGTGTTACACTGCGACCTAAAAGATCTATTGTGTCCCCTGTTCTTGCTGCTTTACAGCTGGCCTTCCAAACCTACTCCTTTCAGAAAGTGTAGGATATCAGAATTTAAATTATATTGTACGTTTTTACACGTCAATATTTTCATATGTCAATATAATGAGTCACCTATGTTTGTTCGTTTGTTCAATCATGACCTTGACGCGGTCCAATCTTTGTTGCTCTCTATGTATATAAGTAACAGAAAATTCAGAAATTATTATCAACAATAATAATTATTTTTTTTAACAAATTTTACTGAAAAATGCCACCGCCACGCTGTAAGCATGCTGTTTATTCTTTGGTGCTACACTTTTTTACACTGGCTTTTAGTTAAAACAGTGTAGAAGATTCACTCTTTACGTACCTGAGAAAGATAAAATATGCACCAATGTAATTGGTGCAACACCTATCAACAAACCTATTGTTTGTGCGTTGCGCGGTGAACTTATTCTGCGTCTAATTGATTTAAAGTTCTTCTTACACTGTCAGACATTTCTTCCTTTGTAGTAATAACATAACTCCACAATAATATACAAAGTCATGGGCAGGACCCCTCTCCCCTAAATTTTGCCGGAATAGAACAAAAATTAAACAATAAATTGATAAAAACAGCAAGAATGCTATTGCCATTTGCCGGTATCATTAAGTTTCATTGTGTAGAGATAATCAAACAGAGACAAGCACTTTTTCCCGAATACGAAAAAAGCACTTCTCATAACATTATCACAACCCTGATGTTCAACAAGTACGATCGAGGGGTCATTCAGTACTTTACGCAGAGTGAAAACTTGGTTACGATCTACTACCATGCAGGATATCGATTGAACGGCTTCATCGAAAAATGGTCGCAGAAAAAAAAAGTGGAACTAATCAGGGAAGTGATTGGCAAATTTGCTCAAAATCCAAGGAAATTGATATTTTAAATACCAAACGATGCCAGGCATACTCAAGAGAGCTCACAATGAAAGCGAAATACAGCGCTTTAAGGGTCGAGTGATTGGTGAAATAGAGGCACGAGCGCATGACAAAGCCAAGGCTTCTTAAGGAGCGGGAACAAAGGTCGTCAATGTGAAGAGAAAAAGAGAGACATTTATCAAATAATATACCCAAATCTTTGACTTCATCAAGCTTTTCGAGATTGATGTTGTTAATCGTATACGAGGAAGGAATAAGTCCACGTTTTCGGGAATAAGAAACCACACAGCACTTACTGACATGAATCTTAAGTGAATTAGTAGAACACCAACCGGCAAAAACATTCAAATCAAGCTGCAATAAGTCTGCATCTTCTGCAGTATTAAATAACATTATAAATTTTAATATCGTCTGCATAAGCTAGAACCGAGGAGCGGAGGGTATTAAGGAGATCGTTAATATAGATCACAAAGGGTAGGGGCCCCAGATTGGACCCTTGAGGAACTCCCGAGCGAGAAGAAAATTCATACGACCTAAAGCCATTGAAGTATACGTAATTGGTCCTATCAGTTAAGTAGGACGATATCAAGCGACTGAAAGCAGAGGTCATTCCAAATGCAGTTAATTTTTGCGGCAACAAAATCGTCGAAAGCGCTAAAAAGGTCAGTATACAGGGTGTATTAAATAAAAAAAGTAAATTTTGCTTGGGTGTTAACTACACGACATATAAAGCACAAACCCACCGAAACCGGATTTCATAATTAAAGTATAAAAAAAAGTATAATTTAGAGCCAAAATTCTTTAGTCCGGGCCTGATGCAAGGGAACGTCATGTTAAGCACCCGCTAAACGTGGTATTATGTATAAACATTGCGACTCATTTAGTATTATTCTTAAATGTATTGTCGTAAGTTCATTTAACGTCATTCTGAATAAATAAAGGCCAATCGGCAGGTGCCCTTGTAAAAATAGCAAAACTGAAGTATTTTAAATTTCTTCTTTTTATAAAATAAACATTCCTTTTTGTTAAGAGCATTCTACGTAAGTCTACAAAGTATTTATTTTTAATATCCTGATAAGAGGTTCGAGTTTACCGGATATGCGACTTTAGTAGTTCAAAAAACGTAAATATTTTTCTTTTGCCTTTGTCGAATCGAGAGTTAGTTGTTAATAAACCGGTACCACATGAATTGAGTTTATTTCTTTTGGTATTATGTATTCATATAACGCAAAATGAATTGAATCGAATTACACAGAATAAATGTAGATACAGAAAATTTGCAAACACGCCTTTTTACTATCTATGTCGCGCGAAAATGTATCTATACATTCCCGCGCTTTTGCCGATGCACCCAGCTTCGATTTTCTTTATATGAAATCATGATGGTCTTGAAAAGGATCGTTTTTTCGAGACGGGAAGAATTTAAATAAACTGTTCGAAGTGGCTTGCACTCCAAGCGGCGATCCACACAAAACTAACAGCGGTAATAGCTGAATGATAGTGGTATGTGGGGACAGCATTTAGGTTGGTCACAGGTGCAGCTCTAGCCCACGGCAAGCCATGCAGATATGCTGAAAGCTGTTGCTAAATGTTGCATAGGATCGCTTCGTAAACGAAATGATTTCTGAAATTAGATCAAATAAGCACAACATATGTCGTTCCGTGTTTATTGTAACACCCTGTATATAAATAGCTATATTAACCGAAAGAGCTAATAACGCTTGCAAGTCATCTTATTGAAACTTTTTTCTATCTCGTCACCGTTTAAAAAGTTATTTTGGATGAACGAAATTCGGGGCGGATGTCAAAGTCAAATCGCATCTACTAAAGTTGAAGCAACAGAAAGTGTCCTTGAGTAACAGTCCATGGGGTCTATACAAACTGGCGAAGTTTCATTAGAATCTGCGATTTCCAGTTCGTGAGATTTTCTTGTAAGATAGCAATGATCGAGGTGGCTCATGGGCTAATAAGAGCCCTTTGTTGTCGAAAGAAAACCAAAGCTGCTGAGGAAATAGTTTTTTTTATCGCCACCGGCTATTTGAATCTCTTTTTATTCACCACGCTTGCACTGTTCTACTTGGTTGTTATTGATTGTTCAATTGGAAACACGTTGGGTTATTACTTATAATCTTTAATGATTAAACTCAAACATGCAATCACACAATAATCATATAAACGTAATACAAACGCATATCGTACATCAACTGACAGTTAAAAGTTTTAGCCGTTACCAACCTAAGTTATTATAAAATACAAAATCTGAGCTAATAGACATTACAACGCTATAAATTAATGTAGCAAAATGCCATAAAGAAAAAGATATTAATATCAGTTAAAAAAAATACGCTAAATTTTACTTTCCAAATTTTATTTATATCTATTAACAAAGAAGCTACGATTTTACAAGCACTTATCTTGTTTTATTATTCCGAACACCTTTGTAGTTGGTTATATATGAATTAAAATAACGCGAATAAGGAGTGTAAACAAACAGACAACACCACACGGAGAAAAGCAGCCGTTTACCACGTGGTCACGGCAACTCATTTTATCAGAACGCGCGCCTGCCGTCGTGTAGTCGTGGCCGGCCTGAGTTGTTTTCTTCCTATCTCTTTCTAACGCGGTTTATAAACGACTCGTCGAGAACCTTGCCATTCAGACACATCCGATCTTCTGTCGAAGTGAGTCTGTCTGTCTGTATCTGTACAACTGATCGTTTAAACATTGCTGTAATAATACTTCAGTTATTTCTATTAATTCCACGTCCTTACCCTTGAATCGTTCGTATTCATCTTGGGATAATCATCCTTCGTAATCGCGTAAAAACGTTAGAAGACAATGTTCGCGAACACCTCTATCATACGGAGCTGCGGGAGACGCAGGGACATCTTCGAAAACCTGCAGAGGCACATCAGCAAGACTTCCAGCACGCCTAACAGCAACGCGTTCGCCCACAGGAAGAATAGCAACGGGAATTCGAAGTCGCAGGCGACCAAATGGTCGCGATTGAACAGGCACAACAATCAAAGGTATGTGGTGTCATCGTTTCACCCGTCCATGTTGTATTATAAATGAAAATTAGACGCGAGAAGGATTAAGAATCGCGCCCGTAACATCGTTTCGTATTATTGACTTGTTGTTTTTATGCTGTCGATTACGGTCATTGATCTCCCGAGCTAGAAGTGTCTACGTGACCGAGAACGCGTCTTTCCAACCCTAAATAAGTGTATACCTATAGCAACGATAGGTCGTTTTTTTTGTGCACGCGAAACTGGAAATATAGACGAACCTATAACAGAAATGCTGGTTTATCTGTTCTTACATGCTGCGAAGTTATATTTTTCTTAATAATTGAATCAAACTCCTGAGTTAGTGATTCATGTTTTGTATTTTATGCGTACCTAGTTAATTTTAATGTATATTAACACTCATATGCAGATTAATCCGTTGAAATATTTGTGATGTATGTACAATATTTGTTAATATGATTCAACTGAAACATATTAATCGATTGGATGAACTAAATATGTAATGAATATAAGAATATACGCATTGTTGAAATGATTAATGGTAAGTTTATGCATAAATTTGAAATAGTTGTAACAGAAGGATATTTACCGGTTATTATAGTTGTCCAGAATTTATTAAATAAATCGTTTTGTAAAAGATGACAATATGAATGTAAAGTTATCGGAACGTAAAGCGAAAATAATGTATAAGAAAGAATATGCATAACTGAGAGTTGAAACATGGGCCACTAACTCATCACAGTTTGATTTGATTACCTTACATACTTCAATATAGGTAACAAACAGATGATTCTGCGGGCTTACATTATCGGTTTAGGAATGGCATCTATTTGTCGAGTGTGAGAAACATATTTTCTACGAGTGCTTTGCAGAAAGATTCAAATTATTAAAATATATCTAAGTGTATATCTAATCGTCAAACGAAATATTATGTTTGTTTACAATGATCAGGAATGATAATATAAAGCTAGTTTTATGTTATCTTTTGAGTATTTGTTATTTATAGGAGATGCATCAGAGAGCGCTTTTATTTACATTTCTTGTTTTTTTTTTAAAAGCAGAAATACAGTAAATATTTAGACAGATTATCATACTTGTATTTACATAATAACCTTAAACTTTCTGGGAAATAAAAATATTAATATTTTCTATTTTCTAACAAGACAAAAGAATTCAAAAGGTAGCCTAAATAATCGAATTTAAATTTCTTCGAATTACTTTTAATAACGTCAATCGTATAACATAAAATTATCTACCATTTTGCATTACATTAATAGTTGTTTTAATACCACTGCGTTGAATCCACCAAAAATAATGCCGAGAGATTCAAAGATGCATGATGCAGACGGATAAGCTAGTGAAATCAATGTTATTATTTGTAATAAAATTTTCTTAAAAATGTGTTTCTAGTTTCGTAGAAAAGGTTATAAAAAATGGTTTTGCAGAGCTTAACAATTATTAATAATAGGGGATCTATAACATTATTACACTACCTTAAGACAAACCCAAAAAAAAAACCGAACTTTGAAATGTTTGGAAGTGAATAGCCAACGATTTCAGCATTTGTTGTAATAAGTGTTACTTTTCTTCTTTTAAATTTAAGGACGTTTCATTCCTGAATTAACTTGTGCTCTTCAAAATATCTGTAATACATATATGTTGGTTGTATTTTATTTTAGTAGTAAATTTTGGTGATCACTTGTAACTGAAAGACTGACAATAATCTGTGTATGGTGTGTTCAGGATCACTTTAGGATACGTATTTTTAGTCAATAAGACAACTACAACTCTAATTGTAACGAAAACGAACTACATATATTGAAAACTGACTGACAGCTATTCAACCATTACATGACATATCTTGTAAGGTAACTTAAGAACTAAAAAGTCACTAACATGTCTAAAAGTGTTGCATAACTCACTATTCTAACGTGTATAGAAACAGAATGTGAATTAATAATTATCTTAACATGCTGTTGTTATTTATATGAATTTGGGTGGTGATAATAATACAAGGAACAAAGATAAATACATAAAAGCTATATTTATTTGATATTATAAATTCAAGAAACATTTTATTGTAAGAAAGAGTTCATGGTTATTTTGTATCATTACCCAATAAATCAAATTCAAATTTCCCTCAATTATTTTTAATAACTTCAACATTAAAGCACGAAATTACATACGATTTTGTATTACATTAGTAGTTATTTGAATACCTTTAAGTTGAAGTTACCAAAAATAATTGCGGGAAATTTGAATTTGGTGTAGTGGGTATCTATGTATCATACATAGAAAGTTTGTTCGCGTCGCATGAACTATTTGCACCTTTATGCACTTTTGACACAAAAGTTCTAAAAAGTGCATAAAAGTGCAAATAGTTCATGCGACGCGAACAAACTTAGAGATTCAAATGATTGTCAATTCCGTTCCTATAGATAGTAACAGGTGTAGGTATATGCCGCGTGTTTGTAATGAAGGTTTGACTAAGTCAGTGTTGGAACATAAGAAGTAAACGGATCTGTCATAAATAAGGAAAACGTAACCTATATGTGAACTCGCATTATATAAACGACTAAGGATTGGTGTTTCTGCTTGTAAAAATGAAATGTAATTAATTAACTTTACTAAATTATGATTTACAATTCAGTACTAATGGTGTTTAACTAAATGTATTTATTACTTTAAATTACAACATAAAATTAGTATAATATTAAGTGACAAAACTGCATCTCTCAGTTCTTCTATGGTATGCATGCGGTTTCTATAGATCCTATTTTTTAGATAGCCGAACATGAAGTAATCTAATGGGGTTAGATCAGGCGATCTGGTGGCCATCTTTGTGCTCTAAACGAACCTGTCAGCAAAAAACTGTTGAAGGTATTGCAGGTTTGTCGAGCAGTTATGTGCTGGAGCATTATCGTGCTGAAATAACTTGCTTCAAGTTCATTTTCTTGTAACTCTGCAATAAACAATTCCAACACTGTTGGTAACGTTGGGCTGTTACAGCTTCCTCGAAGAAAATTGGCCTATTATTCCGTTGCCTGGACATAGCTAACAAACTCCAACTTTTACAGGATGCAATTGCGTTTCTCGAAATTCGTGTGGATTTTCTGCAGACCAGATACAATAGTTTTTTAAATTGATATAGCCTGTTAGATAAAACCAGGCTTCATCCGAGAAAATGATTTGTTTAGCAGCATCGTCCCTTAAATTGTTATTAAACCAATGACAATATTCAATCGCCTATCGTGATCTAATGGTAATAATTCCTGTACCGTAGAAACTTTATAGGGATGAAAATGTAACTTTTTTTGACAAGCTGATTGCGCTGAAGTGTATGATAAGCCTATAAAATTATAAATGTAATAAACTATTTCACTTAATGTTAATATTGATTTTTTACCTGTTTGTTGAGCTATTACACAGATAAAATTCCCTTATTTTCTTACAGTATTCAGAAATACTATTGTTGGTGATATTAGATGTAAATATAAACGATTTGAAAGAAATTACAAGATAAATAATCGAAACATACTACAACACGCACGCCAATGTCGCTAAATGTCAAGAAAATTCATTTAATGTATGAAATTTGTATGTAGCTAAACTTCGCTCATTAAATTGGTAATAAGTATAGATAATTTTTCCGGAAACAGGTTTTTTTCTTGCGACAATCATTTTGAATCACATGGTAGATGTTTTTTACCGTAAAAAATGAATGAATGAATTTATATTCTAGTCTATCCTAAGCGTTACCTTTAATTTAAAAAAAAAAAAATTAAAAACTACCAATACCACAACCACATTTTCATCAACATTTATCGAGAACGTTTTCCTTTACAGAGCCTTGTCCACACTGAAGGCCAACATCGCCCCTCAAGCTCCGGCAGTCACCTTGGCCTCCAAGGAAGAGAGCAGAGAGTTCATGGCGGTCTTCCCAGACATCGTGCGAGATTTGACAGAAGCTGGAAAACACACAGACATTCCAGAGGTCACCAAGTGGTACACTAAGGTCCTCCAACACAACGTTCCCAACGGCAAGAAGAGCAGAGGTTTGGCCGTTGTCACGGCGTACAAAATGTTGGAGGACCCTAGCAGGTTGACGCCGGAGAATATCAGGCTGGCCAACATTATGGGATGGTGTGTTGAGATGGTGAGTCGCACTTGCTTGCTAAACTATTATTTTGATTTCGTTTTTTGTCGATGACCTAATTTTTTTGTTTACGCTGTGATCTTAATGATGAATTATTTGTTTGGACGTGTTGATTCGCGTATGTTTTGATATTAGGAAGATTAATTATCGGATTTAGATATATATATGTATATATTTATAGAAATTCGATCCGCGGGAGGCATTTTGATACTCGATAAAACCTCCATGTTATCGAGATAAATCTATCTGAGAATAAATTATAATCGTTTTATAAATACATCGAGTGTTTTATGCTTTATTTACCGTGTATTAACACTCGAATTAAAATCCGCACAATAATATTATGCTTTATTTATGCATACTTTAAGTTTGACGATAACAAGTTCGATAAGGAAACAATCAACGATTACATGTTAATGCATAGTAATAAATAACTGCGTATTCTAATTGTATTAACACACTAATACCTGGTTAATAACTTTTCTTATTAGTTTTCGGGAATCTTATGTGCAATAATTTAAAATTAAGTAATATATTGCAAGAGAATTATCAGGATTTCAAATATGTATACCGGGTTTCTCACAGTAGCCGTTAGTTAGAAGTTTCTGAATTTTTGGACTTCAGGTTTAGTCAAGATGTTCTAAAATATTTATACAGGCTGATTCTCAATATATGCGACAAACTTTAAGCGCTGATTCCTGGGGTTATTTTGATCATAAAAGTTCATAAGAACATATGTCCAAAATCGCTTAGTTCTAAAGTTGTACAATGTTTAATAGTAAGTTAACGTAATTAATGTTTTTATTATAAATTAACAAAATAATTAGTAAACCAAAATTAACTTATACTAATGTTGAAAATGACCGCCCCCAACTGCAATATAAGCTTCTATCTTCTGTCGTATTGACTATTGGCGAGTCCGTTCTAAAATACCCAGGGGTATTTCGAATTGTTTGAAAAGCTGCGATAATACGATTTCTCAGTTCATCGACATTTTCAATGGGAGTCGTATAAACTAGTGATTTAAGGTGATCCCAGAGAAAAGAGTCCAAAGAATTTAAGTCTGGAGACCGAGGAGGCCACGGTTGTGGATCTCCCCGTCCTATCCACCGATCTGGATACGTATTGTCCAAAAACTCGCGAGCAACTAAACTAAAATGCGCTGGAGCACCGTCATGCATAAAATACATTTGTAATCTTAATTGTAACGGAACTTCTTCCAGCAGTAGTGGTAGCTCCTCTTCAAGAAAATTGCGGTATACCTCGCCATTTAACCGCATCGGTAAAAAATGTGGACCTATCAAGTGATCTCCAACAATTTGGGCCCACACATTGACAGAGAATTGATGTTGATGACGGGCATTCACTAGTTCTGCGGATTTTCTTCGGCCCATATGTGATTATTATGAAAATTAATAATCGCGTTTCTAGAGAGAGTAGCCTCGTCGGTGAAGAATATTTGAGCCAAATAGTCAGGATTTTGTGCGATTTTGTGTTGCATCCATTGACAAAAAGCCACTCTTTGCGGAAAATCTGCCGGCAAAAGTGCCTGCACCCGTTGAATGTGATATGGATACAACAGTCGATCTTTCAATATTCTCCAAACTGTGGCCTGACTAATGTTTAAAGCAAACGCAATTTTTCTGGTGCTTGTAGTAGGATGTTCCTCAATCTCATTTAGTACAATTTCTTCAACTTGTGGAGTTTTCACTGTAGATGGGTGCCCGTTATCAGTCGTCCGTTTTTTTAAATTTCCCGTTTCACTAAGACGTTGGTAAAGACGGGCAAATATTGAATGATGCGTGATGATACGGTTCGGGTATCGTTTTTCAAAAAGACGTCTAGCAGCACGCGAATTTCCATTGGCAAGATCGTATCGTAATGCATATCACACATCTCAGCATTCGTGTAATTCATTTTAGAAAACAGAAACTGGCAATAAACTGAACGAATACTCTGACAACTATTGACAAATATTGAAATGACAAATAAACAATTCCCCTCTCAACACAATAGTTTTCGAAGAACCAACTGTGATATTATATCGTGTTTAGTCATTTAGTTCATAATTTATTATTAAACATTCAATAACTTTAAAACCAAACCGTTTTGGACATATACTCATATGAACTTTTATGATCAAAATAACCTCAGGAATCAGCTCTTAAAGTTTGTCGCATATATTGAGAATCATCCTGTATATATATATTTTAGTTAAAAATGTTCTTTCCAATCTTTATTTACTTTATTATCTATTACGACATGTATATGTTTATCTTTTTTGTTATGTTTCTTTTTTAAATATTTAAATTCGCGGGTACTTTGCTAATAATTCGACAATATAATTATTTGATCCTGTTGTTATCTAAACTTTAAACCTCGAATATGTATTTAAATATCTGTTTTTTTTTTTTATTTTGTACCGCATTATTTTTAAAATCTCCTTTGGCTGGAATTAAAATGGGATAAACATTAATCAAGATTGATTAATTTGTAAAAGGCGTATATGCTTACCACACCTATCTAAATATGGCAAATTGGAATTTTAAACCAAATTATATTATGTTAATGATACCATAAAAGCTTTCCATTGGATCGCTATCGAAAACTTACTAATTATACAGTGTGTACAAAGTCAATGACCATCGTGTGTTGTATGTATATAAGTGTGATAAGATTTTCTTTTTTCCAATTTTTTTTTGATATTTTGATACTCACTAAATAGAGCAAGATCGGCAGTCAATAAATCGATCTGTCGTTGGTAAAACTTTAAAATAAAAAAGTGAATATCATTTCCTACTAAACCGGAACTGTTTTCACATAAATTCAACCTTGTTTCAATTCCTGTCAAAATCAATGCTTAAGTAGAATAGGACTTTTGGAGATTCATTGGCTTTTCATAGAATATATGGAATAACAAGAAAACCCGTTGGAAATAGGTACAGGAAAAGCAAATCTCCTTAATTCATGAAAAAGTTTATAGGAATCAGGCATTTTTGTGCTTGGGATAAAAATTTTGTTGGCCAGTGTTATTTGCAGGAAGTTACTAACCTCAAAAACAAGCAATACAAAATACAAAAAATTGCATATTATAAGCATAAGGGCGGGAAAACCTTAATACTGTAGGTACTCCTGAAGCCGAGTTCTATTGAAATTCGTAAAAATATATACAGAATGATTCATTTAAAATTACTACGACTAAACAGGAAATTTGATTCGGGTATAAATATACTCATCGAATTTCCGAATTTGCATTTAATTAAATGCGAAAAGCCTTATTAAAATCATAGTAGCCATATTAAAAATATTCTAATAAATGGATCTATACATTTGTCCGGCCCTGAATATAAAAAAAAAACTTGATTACATAAGTATGGGGCCTCTCACATACAACTACTACTTTTGAGAATTCGAACTCTGTTATTAAAATCTTTAATATTTGATTTGCGAACGATTTCAATTTAATCCTTTCTGTATTTGTCGGTTTAGAAAGCGATTTCACTCAGATAATAACTTCTTTGATACCAATCCACATTATAACTAACTAAAAAAAAGAAATAATATACATATTTCAAAGCGATAAACCGCAAAATTAGATTATAACCAGAGACTATTTCTAAATTTCATTCCGCTTAAACTGAACTTCAACACGAGAGACGCATTTCCATTCTACCTATGTCACAGCACGCAAAACCCACCTGAACCGGTTTCCGAGATATCTTTTGCGTGTTTCTTGTAAATAACCGCTAGGGAAGCAGACAAGCCTGTCCTATAAAATAATATTAAATGCAGAATGCAGTCACGATCCTAAAGAACTAAAGAAACAGTGATATTTTAATGGTTTTATTTATAATAGTTATGTAAATTAAAATCAACCCTTATAGTCAATAATTGTCATCTGAGAATGGCATTTAATTTATTATTATATATATTGTTTGTTGTTTTTCTTGGTTTTATTAGCGGAATGTTGTGTTGAATATATTAAACAAAAATGAAATTTCAATGGAAATTTAATGAAGACTGTAGATTTTTGTGAATGCGTTGGTGCTGGATTTGTCACTTCTACGTTGATGTATTTAAATAACAAAACACACAAAACCCTTTTTTTTGTAATTTCATATACCATGTGATTCAAAATGATTGTCGTAAGAAAAAAACTGTTTTCCGGAAAAATTTATCTATACTTATTACCAATTTAATGAGCGAAGTTAGCTACATACAAATTTCATACATTAAATGAATTTTCTTGACATTTAGCGACATTGGCGTGCGTGTTGTAGTATCTTTCGATATTTCTTATAATTTTTTTTCAAATCGTTTATATTTACATCTAATATCACCAACAGTAGTATTTCTGAATACTGTAAGAAAATAAGGGAATTTATCTGTGGTAATAGCTCAACAAACAGGTAAAAAATCAATATTGACATTAAGTGAAATAGTTTATTACATTTTATAATTTTATAGGCTTATCATACACTTCAGCGCAATGAGCTGTCAAAAGAAAGTTACATTTTCATCCCTATAAAGTTTCTACGGTACAGGAATTATTACCATTAGATCACGATAGGCGATTGGAATATTGTCATTGGTTTAATAACAATTTAAGGGACGATGACTTGCTAAACAAATCATTTTTCTCGGATGAAGCCTGGTTTTATCTAACAGGCTATATCCATTTACAAAACTATTGTATCTGGTCTCCAGAAAATTCACACGAATTTCGAGAAACGAAATTGCATCCCGTAAAAGTTGGAGTTTGGTTCGCTATGTCCAGGCAACGAATAATAGGGTCAATTTTCTTCGAGGAATATGTAACAGCCCAACGTTACCAACAGATGTTGGAATTGTTTATTGTAGAGTTACAAGAAAATGAGCTTGAAGCAGGTTATTTTCAGCACGATAAATGCTCCAGCACATACTGCTCGACAAACACTGCCAATATCTTCAACAGTTTTTTGCTGACAGGTTCGTTAGAGCATAAAGATGGCCACCAAGATCGCCTGATCTAACCCCATTAGATTACTTCATGTTCGGCTATCTAAAAAATAGGATCTATAGAAACCGCATGCATACCATAGAAGAACTGAGAGATGCAGTTTTTGTCACTTAATAATTATACTAATTGTATGTTATAATTTAAAGTAATAAATAAATTTAGTTAAACACCAGTTAGTACTGAATTGTAAAATCATAATTTAGTAAAGTTAAATTAATTACATTTCATCTTTACAATCAGAAACACCAATCCATAGTCGTTTATATAATGCGAGTTCAAATATAGGTTACGTTTACTTTCTTATGTTCCAACACTGACTTAGTTCGAACCTTCATTACAAACACGCGGCATATACCTACACCCTGTTACTATCTATAGGAGCGGAATTGACAATCATTTTGAATCTGTGTAATGTCTGGCATTATAAAATATCCTGTATATTTATACCTAATCTTAAAACATGAAGCTTTAGGTGGTATACCTTTTCTTAATATTTTTTTTTTGATAGCTCTTATAATATCAGATATATCGAGCTTCCACATACTAATACGTCACCCTGTATATATTTATCACCATCTCTTGATCTATATAGGACAGCAATTGAACAATTTACAGTTTATTAGATTCAATTGTACGCACGCAGAGATGCTATTATTAAAATGCTAATATCACTTTTGTGACGTGATACGCATTTCGCCAACAGATACAATAACATCATCACATGCTATATTCGTTAAATAAAATCGCCATCGGTGAAGAGCAAGATAACCTCGCAGGGCAAATATGTATTTATAACATACATACAGAATAGAATTGCGCTGTTAAGTAATATTTATCGTATAAATATGAAAATAAGATGTGCACGTGTCTGCTTTATAGGTTAAGCAAATCTTGATGATGACGCACTGAGAGAAAAGATAAAAAGAAATGTGTTTTATTATCGATGTTAATATGTCACCTGTGTTCCAATTTCCAATTTAAACGGTTTGGTATTATTTGATTTGAGATCTACTTGTTGTTTTGATCATTTGTTGCTCCATGAAATATGTTTGTGTGGCTATAGCAATTTCGGCACTGTCAAAAACAACTGGGTTAAATTTTATTTAGTGATAAAGTAAAATTGTATATTATTTTTACTACCATTTTAGTAAAACCCTTATTTTTTTCTTTAATTTTAAATTTTTATTACGTTATTTTCCTTTATAATATCAAATTGAAATTGGAAATTACTTAGCTTATTATATAGTTTAAATATTTTAAAGCATTTTTCACTACAAGATTTTGTTTAGACACATAAATATCGGATCAAGATTTTAAGTACTTTCTTTTTAACATTGATCAGTGAATAAAACCAGTTTTGTTCGAAGGAATCATGTTCTATTTGTAGCCCCCTTTCCCTTGTGAAACATTTTAGGTTCAGTTTGTTCAAAACTGCTAAAAACGCATTCATAACGATAAATCAATTCATTAAATTTTTCAAACAGAACATGATTCCTTTGAACAAAATTGACCAATGTTAAAAAGAAAGTACCTTTTTCTTATTTATTTCACAGCTATTCAATTAAAATAATCTAATTAGTTCTACTTACTTGTTCATTTGTATTGTATTATTCACACTAATTAATAAAATTTTAAAACTAAAACAAGCCACAACAGTCAGTTTTATTAATACACAAACCATTTATTGTTACAATTGAAATAAATTCAGTAACAATTAATTAATCCCAACTACTTACAGTTACCTATTATTCATATTCTTCAAGCATAAATCACTCGACATTACAAACATTATGACAATTCATGGTTAATCGTATTGATATATGCATATTTTATAAGATATATTATGGAGAGCATCATTCACCACTTATCAGTTTTTGAATAGCATTAACTACCTCTTTATCTGCACCCATTTTCTCGCTATATTAAATGTAACAACAATTTTTCAGACCTTCTATGGTGATAAGTAATAATAACACACATGGAATTGTGAAAATCTATCCTTTACTTAATTTGTTCCAAAGTAGGTGTGTAACTGTAAACATATAACAAGTTCATTTATTACATGAGAATGTTTAAGTTACCAGTTTTTCTTTTACATCATTAGATGTCAAGCTTAACTATAAATACATCTGGGATTAGATCCGGCTCATGTACTTACAATGAAAATGGTTAAATACATGTAATGATGTAAATATCAAATAAAATAATATACATACCTACTTGCAATAAATAAAATTAAACTGAAAATCTCACAACCAACAGCTGATCGCTGGGCATGTTTGGGGAGAAAGACAACCGATATTCGTAGTTATTTTTTCTTCTTCCACGTACATGTTTGCTTTCCTCGATTCTATCCTCTTTTTAGTACGAATATTTCGTTCTGTGTCAGTCCCTTTTAGCTTTTGAAACTTATTAACAACCACAATATACTTTAACGAATGAATTAAATAAAATTAGGTTATGTTTTCCGTGTTTTGTCGTTCTGTGTCATATGGCTACCTGTTTTAGCGATGCGCGACTACCCTAACGCAGTGTTGTTACTACATCTATTATAATTTATTGTAATAGTTCTATTACTTTTTTGGAAATTTTATTACGATATTACTTTTTTAAAAATCTATCTAAATATTTTTTTTTTGAGTTTACCTGAAGGTGGTATATTAGTATAACAGACCCCCTATTATTTATAATTCTTTTAGTTTTTCTAATGTAATTTTAAAGAAATCTCTTATAGCGGTTAAGTTGTTTTCATATACCTACATTTCAAAGAAAATTATTCTAAATACAAATAAGAATTTTAGTATTATATTTATCATTCTGCACAATTTATTAAATAATCGTTAATTTTAGTAGTAAAATAATTAAGTGGGTCTATTTTTTAAATCTAAAATTAAAGCCAGAAAAAAACCTGAATCATTGCAAACACATTAAGAAAAAAATTCTAAGGTTATCAATAAAATATATTTATGTAAGTACCTTATTTATTTTCAATTTAATTCTTTCAATGTAAAACGAGGATACAACTGTTATTTCAACCAGTTATTGCGCTCTTATCACCTAAAGATGTCGCAAGACTGTTTCGTCGTCACTATTATATACGTGTATTATTATATTTGTAAAAAGCAAATCTCCCACCATAAAAAGGATTTTGTTATTACAAGATACGTGCATGTGTGTGTGTTGTGTGAACGCATCCAACTTCATTGCGTAAGTCTTGTTGTGTACGAGACGATAAGAAAAAAAAGCAATATTTCATATTAATATTAACTGCGTAATTGTGTATTTTTATTATTATTTTTGCGTCATCGGAAACTGCTTGTTTTTTTTTTGTATTTCTTCGTAAAAGTATGTATATATGTCATGCGGTATTAAGAAATTGAAATGATATTACGAATTTATTTTTAAATAACTGTTAATATATGTGATTGATAACAAACCTGTTTCAGTTAAATATAGGAACCCAGGAACGTTATCTTGGGTTTTTCTGTAATTCACATAAATTATACTCGATAGGATATTGTTTATTAATGCCTTGTTATTATTATATTATGATAACAATACATTTCAAAATATCTATCGCCGATAAAGGATGAAATTGAGAGAGTGTTTGAAGCAAATTATCTACACGAATCTTAACCTTAAACTGGCTTGATACATCTGCTTTTGAAGAATTGCATTGCGGGAATGCGGAACTGATGCGATCTTAGAGTCCGTTGCAATAGAGAATGGTATGATATGGAATGTACCATTCTCTATTGCAACGATCTCCACCAGTTGAAGGTCATTTAACACGTTCTCCAATATTTATTCCGGTTCGTTCAAACGCAGCCTAGCAAAGTCCTCGAACACTATATTATCGTCATCGTCGTAAGAATAGCAACGATTTTCGTACTTGGTTCTCTCCATCGATTTCGGATTCTTTGTCTTCTCCTTATCCATAGTCCCAGGCATGGGGTGCAAAAGCTTAAACGGCACATCTGTGGTCAATTCGCCTCCCAGAGTGCCGCAATTCAGTTTCACTCTGAAGGAGTACGAGATGACTATACCGATGGCTTCGATCGGGCATTGCCTTCCGGCACCAAAGTGGAACTGGCCAGATTCACATCCTCGTCCTTAAGATGGCCGTCCAAAGCGATGCCTCTCCTATCTTTATTGCTCGACGCCAACGGGACCAGGTAAAAGACTTTGCTGAACGATGCTCCAGGTGTGATAGGGCAACCTTCTCTCGTCTCCATTGAAGCGACGTATTTAGAGAATTGGGCATTGACCATTGTAATCTCGCAATGCTGCACCACGAAAGCTTTGATATTTCGCACGGATTTCCTCGAATTATTACTGATTACCACGTTAGCGCCGATTTGCTCACCGTGGTAATACATCTCCTTATCCAAAGTCACCTCCAACGATATCTTCCCAGTCGAGAATGTAAATCCTTTCGATACTAACGAACTGGGCAATCTTTTGCTCCTGGCCAACGGCGCGTATTGCAATTTCTTTATCGCCATGACGACTGAACTCCTCTTATGTCCTACGTCCTCCTCATTTTCCCCCACGAATATCTTGACGCATACTCAACTCCCAGCGGTTTTCCTGATCGTCTTCCCCAGGTTGCAGAGTCACCGAAGACGGCGCCATCTCGGGGAAGTGGAAAGTGAAGGCATGAGCGTCCCCTCCCATCTTCTTCAATAGTTTCTCTTGTATCGGGGTGGATTGCACCTTCTCCTGATTACTAGGCACCAGTTGTTCGCTGACCACGATCAATTCCTTGCTGAATTTTAGCCCCATCACTTCATCCTCTTCGCGGCCATAGCGATAGGTGGTGACGACTTGTCCGAAGACCTTCCTCGCTTTTAAGTAATCATTTTCGACCACTACGACTCCGTCGATGGGATCCGTGTGGTCGACGTGATCTATGAAGTCTCGCTTGCTGAGGTAAACAGTTAGTTTCCGTTGGGGCTGGTCTTTTTAAATACTTTCACCGCCACCACCATTTGTGTTAAAGTCTATTGAGAGTCTCGGTCGCTGTTAAACTGCGATTTAATCCAGCTCGGGGGTGGTATAAAAAGGTATCGGAAGCATTTCTAAGTCTTCATATATAATTCGATTATCGCAGGAATGCTAGGTAAAGAGATTATGCCGTGTGGGCGGTTTATTTTCAAGTCGAAATGATTTTCTTTTGAGGATTTACGCGATTGCTATACTAACTAAGTTACTAATACAACTTTAAATCTTAAAAAACTCCTCCAGTGGGAAGGGTGTAGGAGATATTCATCTTGCTATGGAGAAATGTTTAGCTTTGTTAGAGTTATTTTATTTTTTTAACGTCCCATATTTGGTGTTCTAGGGGGTGCTAATTGGGGCCTCAAAGTTTCCCCCAAAAACACATTTTTTGCAAATATTTCAGAGATCGAGTATACAGGGTGTATCAGATATAGAGGTAAATATAATAATATGTAGCAGCTGTAATCATATACAATCAAAAAGTCTTAATGCATAGGGGGTCTATCTGTAAGCATTAACGAGAGAAAAAAATGTTTTATAAATGTCGTGGGCTAGAGCCGCACCTGTGCCCAACCTAAATGCTGTCCCGAGTATACTCCCACATACCACTATCATTCAGAGTGGATCGCCGCTTGGAGTGCAAGCCACTTCGAACATTTTATTTAAATTCTTCCCGTCTCGAAAAAACGATCCTTTTCAGGACCATCATGATTTCATATAAAGAAAATCGAAGATTGATGCATCGGCAAAAGCGCGGGAATGTATAGATTCATTTTCGGGCGACATCATAGTAAAAAGGCGTGTTTGCAAATTTTCTGTATCTACATTTATTTCTGTGTAATTCGATTCAATTCATTTTGCGTTATATGATTAAATAAATCCAAAAGCGATAACTCAGATTCATGTGGTACCGTTTATTAACAACTAACTCTCGATTCGACAAAGCAAAAGAAAAATATTGACGTTTTTTTGTAACTACTGAAGTTGCATATCCGGTAAAACTCGAACGTCTTATCGGGATATTAAAAATAATACTTTGTAGATTTACGTAGAATGCTCTTAACAAAAAAGGAATGTTTATTTTATAAAAAGAAGAATGCCTCAGTTTTGCTATTTTTACAAGGGCCTTTATTTATTCAGAATGACGTTAAATGAACTTACGGCATACCATTAAGAATAATATTAAATGAGTGCAATATATTTATACATAATACCACGTTTAGCAGGTGCTTAACATGACGTTTCCTTGCATCAGGCCCGGACTAAAGAATTTTTGGCTCTAAATTTTACTTTTTTTTTTTTAATGATGAAATCCGGTTTCGGCGGGTTTGTGCTTTATATGTCGTGTAGTTAACACCCAAGCAAAATTTACTTTTTTATTTGATACACCCTGTAGATCAAATCGTTTCTTGTTAACAGCCGTACATTTTAGGTTGAAAAAAAGAACAGTGAGTGACGGACCCACGGACTGGTCAGGGGGTTGCAAATTATCATTTTTTTTTACCCCTGCTCATGTATATTATTAATTCAATTTTCTTTTTTTTTTTATCTTTAAACTACATAAAAAATAAAACAGGTTAAGTGTTTTTGGATTTTTTTTCTAAATGTTCATTCTTCATAGTCATTTCTACGTTCGCCTTCAGAAGACTATTTTCCTTCATATTTTTGGAATTAAATTCAGTGTCACATTTTATTTCAATTAAAAATCATTAATTTCATCATCAACATTACATACAAAATATAACCTAACACGCATCTTCTATGTGACTAAGTTCGGGGTTTGCGTTAAAAGTAATGTTAATTTATCATACTCGGGAATTAGAATTTTCTCTTGCAATTAATTTATTAATAACATCTTTGACAGCGTGTTTTATTCACAACAAATATTTCGGGTTTTCTTTAGTTTTAACATTTTCCTTAAGTAATTGAAGTTTGATTCTGTAGATGGCGCTCGTTCGCGATATACAGTCGCGAGCAAATGTTATAGGCACCCTAAATTTTGGGGGAATATCACAGTAAGAAATGAGAAAATAAAAACTTGTAGGTAATACATTATAAATATGTGGTATTTTAAGGGATCTTTTTATTTTGTTGCATGTTAGAGTGTTTTTAGTACAGCTGTAATACTTTTTAGATGGGAGGGGGAAAGTGACATCTCGAAGACTTGAAAATATATAAAAAAAAATAATACATTTACAAAAGGTATCTATAAATAATAATAATATCTTTAAAGACTATTGTAACCATAAAGACGATTATATAAACGTCGAAATATGTAACTGTCACAAAAAAAAATGCAAGAATCATGAAACCCATTAGTTTTGTCAAAGGTGCCTATAACATTTGCACGCGACTATATTTATCATATTATTTTTAATTTAATTTCTTGTTGGACATTTTTGCCGTAAAATGATCAATATTTATAAGTAATAATTTTTCTTTTAATATTTTGTTCTTTATATTCGCTTTTCAAGTGAATTTGTATAATGTATTTTCTTTAAAATGTCATTGTCCACAACACAACACCACTACCTCATTAACCGCTACGCTTGCGCCGCAATTATTCTTTCTAATTGGCAGAATCACGTATAAAGCCATGCCATGCAAACTAGCCCGATTTTGCATTGAAAAGTAAAGCACTTAGTCGAGTTGCAAACCCTCAGTTCTACCTCCAAATAAGAGGAGCGCGCTACAATCAGAAAGTTAGTATTTTTATTTTTTAAACGTTTACGTAGCGTATTAAGTTGGCAGTCCCTACAACAGCTGTACTCCTTGTCCTTACCTATTAAGGCCGTTTTACACCTAGTTATTTATTGCGCAATTTATTGGCCAATTTAAAATTTTACGTGTATAACACGGATTAAATACGTGTTATATACGTAACAATTTTAAATTGGCCAATAAATTGCGCAATAAATAGCTAGGTGTAAAATGGCCTTTAGGCCGACCAAAATGGCTGCCCAACTACGTTTGAACTCAGTTACACCGCATTAATTTCCTGGAATTTACTGAAATACGTCGGCAACGCTAAAAAGAACTTTGATTTTTGTTGTAATAGAATATAACATTCATATTATTAAAGTTACGGATCGACGTGAATATTCGAGTTAAAAGTGGATAATTTATTGCTAAACAAGAACATGTCTGCTTGGAAGGAGATAATGATTTTTGTTTTTAATGTTGAAACATCTGCAAAATGTCTATATAATTCTGTAGGATATTGTTGCAGATAGTAATTAATATTCGAAGGGATTTTATATATTTATTTTCCGTTTGTTTTGGCATTAAAAATAAAAATCTGTGTGACTTCTTTTAAGTTTAAGACGTATTTTTTTATTCATCGATAGGTATATTGATTATAGTGTTTTTCTATTTATACTGTGAGATTCAAAACGATTGTCGTAATAAAAAAACTGTTTTCCGGAAAAAATTATCTATACTTATTACCATTTTAATGAGTGAAGTTAGCTACATACAAATTTCATACAATAAATCAATTTTCTTCACATTTAGTGACATTGGTGTTCGTGTTATAATTTTCCTTCGTTTATTTATCTTATAACTTTTTTTCAAACTTTATATTTACATTTAATATCACCAACAATAGTATAGTAACACTGACTTAGTTCAAACCTTCCTTACAAACATGCGGCATATACCTACACCCTGCTACTATCTATAGGAGCTGAATTGACAATCTTTTTGAATCTCACCGTATATTAATTAGATATCGATGAATAAAAGAATGAGCCTTATGTAACATGTTTTTGGTTGCCCATAAATTATCTCCTATCAATAATAAATAATGTGAAGACCAATAATTACATTTTCAAATTAACGCGGTAAAAAAAAGACGCCGTTGGTGTCTGGATACCGAACTAATACCGAGATGTACAGGATTTCGCCTGAGTTCAATATCTTTTCTTAGGTGATCTGTGCATAAAGCTGTCTCGGTTGTTAGACGTTCCCCGCCTCTAATAACATTTTAATTTTAACACGTGGGATAACGTATGGTGTGTGGTCTTTTTGGAAGCACTTTCGGAGTTTCCGTATGCTTTGAAATACAGTTCACAAATATCAACTTTTTTTTTTCATATGCTTTCTCATGCAGTTTGTATTTTATTTGTCACCACCAACCATGATATTTTGAATAAATAAAATCATGGCTTGCTAGAGGGTAAATTTAATTGATTAATTTTAGTCTACACTATACTTGACTTGACTTATTAAACTATATGTATGTACTGATTGAATTAAAGAAAATGCAAAATGATTTTTACAATGAAAACGAAAAATAAAAAGTAGCTAGCTCAACGGATAGAATTAACTCTTTAAACTATAATGAGAAAAAAATAAACTAAATGTATCTTCCCAAACAAAAATAATAATTGATCCTATATCTATAATGTGCACACTTCAATATATTAACAATTATAACAATATGAATTCCTTGATCGACTAAATTTTTACAGAATTAAATTTCAATATTAAATGAATTACAAAATGGCAACAATGATATACAAAAATACGTCTACTCACGTCAATAGTCGAACAAGGAACTGCCTGACAAAACTCTACAACTGTTTTTCTTACAAAAATCCCTCTCTCAAAATCGTATAAACAATACGCCAACATTCAATAGAATCCGCATTAAAACAGTACACACAAACAATAGACAAATAAATGAATGGAATTAAATTAAAAAAACGTAACACTTAATTAATTAAATCATACAATAAACTCCTTAACTAAATTTATACAAACAAAACATTTGTGAAAATTCTCGGTTAGTTGAACAACAGCTCGGAAAAAAAGTAAACAAATCAAAATATGCAACTCAAAATACACTCAGCAAAGTTGGGTTGTCTATACCACAGCAGTACGTTTTAAGCATCAGTTGTTTTTATTAGTAGTGAAAAGTGTTTTTTTTTTCTATAGTATTTTATAACCACCATCGGACACATAAAGAGAATCAATGAATCGGGATCTTCGCCTCTTTACAAACTATCTTCTTCTATTCTAGTTGCAGTCCTCCTTGGTTATAGCGGACGACTTGATCGATTCTAAGGAATCTAATTACGAAAACCAGTGCTGGTACAAAAACGACGAGGTCGGCGTTAAAGCCCTCAATGACAGCGTCTTGGTGGAGAACGGTTTGTACACTCTACTAAAGAAACACTTCTCCGATTCGCCGTCATACGTTCCCACGTTGGAACTATTCCACGATGCCACTCTAAAAGCGGCCATGGGTCAAACGTTGGATTTCTTCGCGAAGAAAGACGGAAAACCGGATCTATCCGCGTTCACCATGAGCAGATATAACGCCACTGTCAAATACAGGAGCTCTTACTACTCCTTCTACTTACCAGTCGCCTTGTCCATGTATCTCTCGAAGATATTCGATCCGGAATTGCATAGGCAAGCTAGGACTATACTGTTGGAGATGGGGCACTTCCACCAAGTGCAAGTAAGTGTTGCTAAAGAGAACTGCTAATAAGATATTCAAACTTTTTCTCTTCTCTCTTCCCTTAGGACGATTTCCTAAATTGCTTTGGAGATCCGGCGTTGACTGGGAAAGAAGGTACCGATATTCGCGACGGAAAATGCACCTGGTTAGCTGTCGTGGCTTTGCAGAGGGCCACACCAGAGCAGAGGCGGATCTTCGAAAGCAATTACGGGCGAGCGGAGCACGAAGCCGAATCCAAAATCAAAGATCTATACGAAGAACTGAGCCTGCCCATCACATATTCCGTTTACGAAGAGGAAAGTTACAATCTGATCAGGACGCACGTCCAGCAGATCTCCAAAGGATTACCTCACGAACTATTCTTCGCTCTGTTGGAGAAATTGTACAGCAGGGAGTGCTGTTAGAGTGTGTTATTCTTAAGTTTTTATTTTAGCGCTGTAATACGAAAAAAGTGTGATTCAAGAGTGCTGTGTGATGAACTACTTTTGCTAGTTCGATATTCCATTTTTTTTTTTATATAATTATGTTTTTGTATTAGTATATTGCCTCTACCAAGTAGTGGAATATATTAGATATTATTTTTTTTATACTTATAAGTTAGGTTAAGTATATATATTATAATATACAAACATGTCTAAGTTTCATTAATATCGTCCCTGCAAATTCGTGTAAATGTGATGAAAAAATGGTTGTTGTAATTTAAAATTAAATCCACGCCCCATATCATGAATAAGTAATATTATACGACTGTAAGTACTTAAAAAAAAATATTTACAATATAACAATAAACTATTTAAATATCGTTCGATTTGTGTTTTATTTACTCGCGATTTGAAAATAGTATTTATGATATTCAAATTTGGCGCCAAAAAAAAAAAACAGTAAATGTCAAATGATCTGTCAAAGTTTGACGTCATACCAATAACACACGGTAGCATTAATTACTTGATAAACTTCTAACTAAATATTACTAATTCAAAATTGATTGAAAGGTTGTTGACAGTTTGTTTTGGAATATTATTAAAATATTCAGAATCAATAATACAATCTATCAAAAGTTGACGTTATACTAATAATGTAATATGGTGACATTTTATTATGTAACGAATTTCTGTTATTCAGATTTATTTTCTGTTTGTATATTAACAATAAACAAATTAATTAATTGATCAGATCGTTGACACCCTAATAGCCAATGTTTTTATTAAAATTATAATTAAATGTCCCGCTATTATTCTTAGTAACTTCAACTTTAAAACATTAAATTACCCACCATTTTGTATTACATCAATGCCTTTATGTTGAAATCACTAAAAATGTTGGCGGGGAATTTGAATTTGGCTATTAGGGCAGTTGAATGAAAAGTAATTAATATTATTTATGTCTGCGCAGTAAATATTTAAAAAAATATTTACAATACAACAATAAAATATTTAAATATTGCTGGATTTTTGTTTTATTTACACGCTATCTTAAAAATGTAATAATGATATTCAAATTTAGCGCCAGAAAAAAAAATAAATGTCAAATGATGATACGATTTGTTGGTATTACCAACTTGAAAAAAAATGATAAAGATAATTATTGTTGCCAGTTGAGCGAAATTTTATTTATCTCCGAAATTAGTATCTCATAACCTAGAAATAAATTGTAAATATTCAAAGTTAACCATGCAATCTGTCAAATTTTGACAGTGCACTAATGGAATTGAATGAAATGAGGTGACATTTATTATTTAACGAATTGTTGTTGATAGTATCATTTCAAAACTGAAAACTCTATACAGTGCTGCCAAATATATGAATAGAAATAAAATTACTCATTATTACACGGTTTCATTGGCAAATAACATTTGTCATAGTGACCTTCACAACCTGTTCGATTATTTTGACGGTTTGTTTGATACGTCATCTGTCGAATCATGAGTTGCACGTGTTCACCGCTGGCGCCACTTACCGGATCTTCTTGGAAAAACGCGTACTTTTGGGCTGACAAGATTGTGACAGCAAAATGACAGTTTATATACTGACAAGTGCTGAAATTAATATTATTAAAAAACTATTAGGCTTCTTAAAGTTGTCTCACTTTTTATTGGTTATTTAAGTTACATATTATTTGGTTATATGGTTTTGTACTATTTAGTTTTAATATAAACCAAGGTGTCATCAGCTGTGCCCGCCATTACTATTATTATTTTGACGTGGCAAAAAAGTAGTTTTCATACTCACAAATGTCATGCAGATGTCGCTACTTACCGGAATCTGGTAAAGTGACTAGATATAAGTAAGTTTTTTATCTTGAGACAACGGAATATCTCTAAAACACTGCATCAAATCAAAAAAAGATCTTAATAAGATTTGTTATAATGTAGGGGGCTCACTGAATGGTGCCGAACTCGTTAATTAACTAATTTGTATTGGATTAATAATTAATAATCTAGATGGGGATCGGATAATGTGTAAGTATTCACAACTTGTCAAGTACTGAATAAAGTACGGTTTTGTATCGGTGAATAGCATTCCAATTGCGAGTAAATAAATGTATCGAAGTGAAAGGGCACAGTTTCGAACACATGGCTTTTTGAAATGTTAGTTTATGTTAAAATAAAAAAACACAAAATCATGTTTGCTTGTTTCTCTTTTTTGTGTATTTTTTCTAGACGTTGACAATCATGTTTTTTGCGACTACAGCGCAATCTGTTACGAATCGAAAAAAAACAAAAACTACATGCTTGATGGCGTAGATCCGAATCTGCACTACAAAATGGGGGTTCCCATTTAAGATTTCAAAGTTGTCCCCCCTCCCACTCTGGGGGGGGGAAGGGAGAATTTAGTTCGGCACCATTCAGTGAGCCCCCTACATTATAACAAATCTTATTAAGATCTTTTTTTGATTTGATGCAGTTTTAGAGATATTCCGTTGTCTCAAGATAAAAAAGTCATCCAGTATAAAGTACCGTGTGTGTGTGAGAGAAAAGAACCTTCTTTGGACACAATATGGCGGAATCAGAGTCCAGCTGATTCAGCTGTAGGTAGTCGACTACAAAAGCCACTACATTTAACCGATTCCAGCTGTCAGTCATCCTAGACTGTTGGAGTTAGAAATAATATTTGATTAGAGTTACTATTCTATGTACATATTATCTCTGATATATACTTTAATGTATCATAGTAACACTGTTGTTTAAGAATAATTATCGGTCGTACAAAATTAGCACATCCCAAGAACTTTTACCCGACGTTTATTACCATCACACGGAATTTTATGAATTAATGATTAATAAATATCCCTAACATGAATATTTTTTCAATAATATAGTATTTACCGAGTAATAGATATTTCATTTACTATTGTTAGGTATTTTAGAAGCTATGTTTGTTATTTTATTTGATTATTGACTTTTAAAACACCATTTCTTTTTTTTTTTTTTCGTTTGATATTGTTTATGAGTTCTGTCACTGAAATTTAAAAATAAGCATGAATAGAAGAGAGCGGTGAATAGACGTTAGTTATCAAATGAGTACTGTAATAGGTCAATATGTAATGTTGGATTTAATACGACTTTTACAAAATTCATAAATCGTGTTTACAATAACTCGCTTGGACAATTGGTTATTAATCTGTTATTCATACCATCAATAGAATATCAATATCATGCGCTCAATTTAATTCGGCTGAACTATGACAATTCGCCGAACGTTAATAAATCTGTGCTGCGGGCTCCCATTTCCAGTTACTCAGAATGTAATCAGCAGCTCGCAACTTTTCATCCTGTGTGTATTGCTGTGGTTAGACAACCCATTTTCCGCTGAGTGCATTTTAAGTTGCATAGTCTGGTTATTTTTTAAATCTTGGTTGCCATTTTGTAATCCATTTTGATTATTGTAAATATAATTGTTTTTTATTTAGTCAACCAAGGAACTTTTATTATAATAATTGTTAATATATTGTAGTGTGCACTTTATAGATATAAAATCAATTATTATTTTTTTGTTTAGGAAGATATATTTTAGTTTTTTCTCTCGTATATTTTAAAGAGTTATTTTTCTGTTTTTCAATTTTGCTGTTTCGTTCTTATTTTTCAATCACCTCGGTTGGGTGAGAAGAAGCTTTGTTCTTTCTTTTAGCTTTTTAATTTTTTTTTGTAAATTTCTTGCATTTGTCCACGCCTTGATTTTAATTTGTGAAACCACGTGGATAGAAATTCTAAGGTTGTGTATCTTGGATAATCTTCCTGAACAATGCTTTGCATAGGAAATAGCATTGTCCTATTTTAATTTAGAGTCAAGTGCAGTTTTTATTTTAGGCCAGAACCTTCGGTTCAAGGTTTTTTCTGCACCATTGTAATATAACCCATTTTGCAAAATAAATTGATTGTTGGTTAACGTCATTGGGTTAAAAATTCTGTTCTTTTATTTTATTTTTAAACCTTTTCAATTTTTGGGGTAATTAAGAAAGTCTGATTTAATTCACTCACAATTTACTTTTCGTGGTTAGATTTCACATTTTAATTTGCGAGGGTAACTCTGAGGTTAATAGTTCTTTTGCTAATTTTTTCTCCTTTTCATTTTTAAATTCATTTAGCATTTTTCATTTAATTCAATCAGTACATAGCAGTATGTAAGCACAAAAATATAAAATAATTTTCTTTTTTTTCCAGCTGCAAGCCCATTTCATCATCATCGACGACATAATGGACAATTCAGAAACCAGGAGGGGTGTCCCGTGCTGGTACAGACGCGATGGTGTCGGTTTGAACGCGATAAACGATAGCCTTTTAATCGAAAACGGCGCTTACGCCCTCCTCAAGAAACACTTCTCCGGAATGCCTCTGTACGTCCCCGCCATGGAGATCATGCGAGATACCGCGATGAAGACGTGCCTGGGCCAATCCTTGGACACGATGTGCCTCACAAACGGAAAACCCAATCTGGAGATGTTCACCATGAAGAGATACAACACCATAGTCAAGTACAAGACTTCCTATTACACCATCAATTTACCAGTGGCTTTAGGCATGTACCTGGCGAATAAATTCGACCCAGAAATGCACAGACAAGCCAAAACTATCTTATTCGAGTTAGGAGAGTTTTTCCAAATCCAGGTTTGAAATAGAAATTGCTTAACTAAAATTCTTTTAACCCTAATTGAAATTCCAGGACGATTTCTTGGATTGTTTCGGGAATCCAGAAATTACCGGTAAGGTAGGCACCGATATAGAGGAGGGTAAATGCACCTGGCTGGTCGTGGTGGCGCTCCAACGGGCCACGCCTTCTCAGAAAGAAATTATCGAAAAGTACTACGGCATCAAAGATCCGGAGGCTGTGAAAATTATTAAGAACTTATACGAAGAATTAGGTCTTCCTAATACGTATTCTATATATGAAGAAGAGACTTTCAATAGGATCCGAACTCACGTGCAGCAGATATCTAAGGGATTGCCGCACGCGTTGTTCTTTAAATTTTTAGATAAATTATATAAGAGGGATGCTTAGATTAATGCTGTGGATGAGGTGATCGAAACTGGTCTGTTCAAATGGATATTTATTTTTGGATTCGGAAGGAGATAGGTTATTTTTTTTTCTCTGTAACTAATTTTTTTAAGAAGCAATATCGATATTTTTTTAATGATTATTGTAATAGTAAATAAGTATGTAAAACTTTTGTATTTAATAATTATTAATTACAATATAATTATTAAGATATATTTAATTTTTGTTTTATTTGCAAAAGTAGCTGTTTGGGTTAATGATATTTAAATTTGCCGCGCCATTGGAAGTTGATTGGTTGCTTCGACGGTGGCGCCGTTATGATTTTATTTGTAACCGTTTCTTTTTATGTGTTTAATAGATATACTTCATTTACCATAACAGACGAGGTACGTCATTACTTGCAAATTCGGGCCACGCAATACCATAATATTAAAATAACCAACTAACATATAACTTATTCATGTTCAATTAAAGATACTATGTTGGTGCCTACTGCTTTTTAAATTACATGCTTGTCACATCTTCCCAATGTATTCCCACCAATTTAGTTATTACTGTCAACGGGTTATATTCTGGATTTGCAGTAAAGTGTGGGAATTTGCGTTTATACTTCGTATATATTTATTTAAAATAAGTAGTTATTACAACTAAACCATATCGAAACCATTGTGTAAACAATCGAAGGAGTTAATAGTTTCGTTAATCATGTATTTCGACGCAGAACGTGAGAACAACTGGCCATTACTCCCGTTAACTTTCGTGCGAGGAGTATAAAAACCATATATTTTTAATGTCATATTCTTTACAGTATTTCGCTTTTAGAGAGTAACGAGTGTTCTAAACATTCATGTTGCAAACATAAGCAAAATTTCATCCATGAGTAAACAAGGAATTACATCCACTAACCCAAAACGAAAATTCACACGAAATAAATGTTGTAAAAATTATTATTCTACTTATTGTCAATGTGCTATTGGAAACACAATTTATGACAAGTACGAAAACAGTGAGTAAATACAAATTGTTTACAGAAGTGGTTCTTTCAATACATTTTTCAGACTAACATAACACATTAAACATTTTGGACAGTGTTCTTAAAGAAAAAGACTTTTGTATGGTTGAAACACATTGTTGTGTTAGATATTATTTGTTCTTAAAGAAAAGGAAGTTTGTTACGAAACGATGGATGAATATGGCAGATCGGAGGATGCATACAATAGTATAAAGCGGATTGAATTAAATTAGTCTGGAAATTAGACGTACTTGGTGTGCAATTATATTGAAACGAAATTCAGGAGTAGAAATCAGAGAGACCGGTTTGGATAGAGAAGAAACTTGCATACTAATCGTTACTGTGAATACTTTAAGCGATAATGGTCCCGATTAAATTTATTGTACTCACTTGTGCTTTTTTGTTAATTTTTCCAACTGCCATCAAGATTAACATACTTTAAAACCGGATTTTCAAAAAGAATCATCACTAATATTAACGGTAAATGTTATTTTGAAGAGTTTGTTTATTCACCTGTCAAAAGTGTTTGACAGTTAAATAACCTAACGGTTTGTTTACGTTTTGACGAACAGAAAATTTGCAACACGGTCGTGACGTCATAGCAAACTGACTCACGTAGTACCTCGTCTGCTATAATAAATGAACTATAGATACAACCCAGTGAATCAAATTCAAATTTCCCGCAATTATTTTTAGTAACTTCAACATTAAAACATGAAATTACCTACGATTTTGTATTAGATTAACGGCTATTTGCACCGGTTATACTTAAGCTTAACTTAAGACTTAAGTAGATCCTAAACTATGATTTCGTTTTGCACCACTGTTCAAGGACCAGTTAAGTGTTATTCAAAATAAGCCGAAAATTTGCCCGGCTTAAGGTCCAGTTAAGTTATGAGGGAATTTTGAACGTTAGAGGGAAAAAGGTTTGTTTTGGAGGGAATTATTGGATAAAATATTATTGTTGCATCAATAAAAATAAATTTAAATTTTTATTAGTTTTGTATTTTGTTTTTTTATTTGCTTTAGTAAAAATGAATCTGTCATTGTATCGGTACATTTATTTTAATTTAGTAAGTAATTTATTAAAAAAAAGTTAATAAGTTTGTATTTGCCGCCAAACAAAAAGGGAATTGCAGTGTCAAAACGGGAATTTTTCGTGTCGGCGCCGGGAATTGCCGATTAAGGTATATACGAACTACGAACACTGAGTTAACCTCACTTTTGGTTTCAAATGACAAGTATTGCGGCAAGTGAAAAAAGACTTTTATTTGTTGTATTACGGTGTTTTCGAGGTGTTTTATTTACTGTGTGGGATATTATTTATTTATACATTTTTGAAACAAAATGGCACGTAATATCTTAATGAATAACATAATGTTTGAAGATGATGATGTGTGATGACGAGTTAAATATAATTTTTGTGGTATACCTAGACAAGTAAATGAAAGGGCAGTAGATGTTAATTTACCAGTACTGAGACAGCAGATTTTATTCCAAAAAAAAAATTTTTTTTAAAAAGATCTACAATTCACCGACTCAAGGAGTCACTTATCAAATACTTCAAAACTTTTGTGAATGAGTATTTTAAGAATCGGTTATTTTATTTTTTGTAGGGATATCTACAAAAAAATTAATAAATATGGTTTTTTCATCTAATTTAGGTAGCCCTGTTTCAGCCCCCCCTTAAATTCTTGTAATTTATTTTATCATCATCAACATGTCTTTGTGAACGTAAACATGTATATAAAACGTAACATCAAACGTAAAGGTGAACACTGAACGTAAACATGAAACGTGAACATTGATTGTAATGTACAGTTGACGAAAATAAAAAATAGGACAACTTTTATAACGCATTTTGACTAAAATTAAGCGTCTTAAATGCGACTTTCATTTTTATGGTATGTCTGTCAGTTTGACATATAAATTCATATATTTGTCATAAAGTTGAAATGCCGCAGCTAAGTCTTTTATCGAAAGCAAGGATAATTAGCAAAGCAGAAAATGGTTGGTCTATAAGAAGAATTGCAGAATTGTATAATATTAATCGTAATACGGTGCATAAAATTCTCAAGAAATGGAGAAACGAACAAACTCTTAATAGACAGCCCGGTTCGGGAAGACCTAAAAATTCTACACCCTTGCAAGATGATGCTTTGGTAATGCACTTGAGCGAAAATCCTTTCGATAGCGTAGTTGATGCAGTTGCAGCTAGTATTACCCCGGGTCTTTATGCACAGCTCAGAGTCGTGTAAGAAAATCGGAGTTGCGTTTCGTTATGCTGCTCGCAAGCTAATTCTCAAACAAGAACATAAGGAAGCACGTCTAGGTTTTGCTTTTGAATTTTTTGTTTGTGATATAGATTTTGGAGAAATGTCATTTTACTGATGAGAAAATATTTCAATCAATGAATTGTGGCCGAGTTAGAGTGTATCGTCCCACCCCAGATAACAATTTAAGGTTAATACAAGCCTTTTTAAACGTTGTTCCGACAAGGGAAAAACGTTGTCAGCAAGCTTGTTATGGCAAGGGTTAAGCTTACTGCAAGGTTATGACAAGCTTGCTAGTTGACACAGACAAGGTTTTTCCCAAGTAAGGTTACAGGTTAAGCTTGTCTGTAAAAGCATGTGATAAGGTTACATGGCAAGTTCCCATAAGCTTGTCTGTATAAACGATATGACAAGGTTGGAATGATAATGTTGCTTTAGAGAAAGCCTGTACAAACCTTGATAAAAGTTTGTAACAATCAAAACAAAATAGGAATTGGATATTAATTTCTTCTTTTTCTTGGTTTCTAGGTCATAAAAATATAGAAATGTACATTAAGGACGTTTCGTTTTAATTTCAAGAGCTTTTTCAAGATATATGTAAAAATATAAATTATAAATGGTATACATTTTTTTATTTAATAACAAAACATTGTTTACTATGAATTTTGAATTATGATTTTATCATTTATTAAACAATTTACTTATAAGTTACACCATTTACAATTTTATATGTATACTTGAAAAAGCTTTTGAAATCAAAGTGAAACGTCCTTATTATTGTACATTTCCATATTTTTGACCTAAAAACCAAGAAAATGAAGAAATTAATACCCAATTCCTATTTTGTTTTGATTGTTGTAAGCTTTTATCAAGGTTTGTATAAGCTTTCTCTAAAGCTTGGCTATAGTCAAGGAAAGGAGTTGGGTATATGACCTCTTCTTCATGTGACTTTGAAAATTACTAAAATATTTTAAGGAAAGATATAACCAGCAAGCTGAAACCAAAATAAATTTCGTACAAATAAACTTTATGTAACTTCCAAGTGTTTCCAAAAATGTTTTTTACAAAATTATTGCTAAACAAAACTCAGAGAGAATTTTAGTAAATTAGATATAATTTGCGTTCTTTTTATTTTCGGATGCCGTCCATCGTCTCCTAAAATATTTTATTGTTTTCAAAATCACATCTGTTTGCATCAAGTAAAATTCATTCAAATAAAATTAGAATTTCAGTATTTAATAATAAAAAAAAAACTTCTACATATTTATATATACATATTTAGATTGCGTTTTTATATTTATATAGAAACAACACTATAATCTATTTTCCGTTGCCATCGTGTTGCCGCGATTCTCTGTAATAAAAAAACGACAACTATTAAAAAATTAAACAATACCAGAGATGGGAAGACAAGGGAACAGCTATCAGTTTCCAAAGAGTCGACAAGTCGTCGTGGATATTATGAAAAGTAACTGTTTCCCTCGTTACTACAAAATACAAACTATCTTATTTTTACTATACTTAGTGGTTATTAAATAAAATACTCACCAAAAATAATTTTAAGCATTTCAGTCTTCTGGAAAGGGTTTTTAAGCTTTTCCCTGTTAGAGAATGATTTGCCGCAATATTGTCCTCTAGTGGCTTTTTTAGGATGTTTGATGTCAAACTCTTAACGTTCCTTCCATGGGTTGATATCAAATATCGAATCTGTAAATTTTTTGTTGGAATTAATTCAATAAATGAACATGGTTTCGGACTTAAAAAAACAGGTAATAATTTAAATAATATCAATTACTCACCAACTTTTTTTCTCCAAGAAGAGTTTTCAACTATTTGATGGTTTACTAATGTCATAGAAGCTTCTATATTCGCTGAAAAAGAATTTCATAAGTTATGAAATTGATTCTCCTCTTAATCCTTATTAGTTACCATATAATGCCTGTTGTATTGTGGCAGTCTGTTGGCCAAACCTTAAACCGTATCCATTTTAGTTTCTAAACACTCTGCTATGAAAGAAAAATCTTCGAAGACCTTCCACATACGCCTGGGTTTAATTTAATTTTGACGCTCATTACTGTAATCGGTTCCTAAAAAATATTTGATAACATTAGAATGATTTCTTGAAATAAGAGATACAAATACATATATATAATATTCTTATTAATTATAACACTAAATTTATATGTGTATTTTTGAATTTATTTAAAAATTCTATTACACTGTCATTAAAACTGAAAAAACCTCAAACATTTAATTATTCATAATTTCTGAATTATATAAAATCAAATTATACTACAAGCTATCTAGTTAGCAAATATAAACTATAACTTTTTAAACTAAGTGCATTGGCTTATGCGCTTATGGTGTAGAAAATTAGGTTAGAATTATATGCAATAGTTGGGGCAATTGGGGCAGACACAGTTCAATTCATCGGTTAGAATTATAAACTATTGATATTCTTGAAGCAACAACGCATATCTAGTAAAAGATATAAAATTAGGTAATACTTACTTTTGCATGAATGATGTTTTAAACTATTATACACTGAAACAGCTCAAACGCGTACAACACAACTGAACACAACAAATAATGGCGGTCGATGACAGAATAGCGGAATGGCGGTTAAACCAAAAAATAATCAATACTCGATAAACGATTGACGCCGAATCACTCCGGAAATACACGAAGTCACCGTACCTTGATATAATAACTTTGTCGCAACCTTGCATTAACCCTAGCATTAACCTTTTACTGTTAAGTTTGTCTGGACAAGGTAAAGTTAAGCAAGTGGCAAGCTTATCGTAAGCTTACGTGTTATCTGGGACAAACACACGCTTTGAAGAAAAATTCATTAGTAATAATGATAAAAGTGGACGTGTGGGCGTGGATATCTATACACGGACCAGGTGTTTTGGGGCATATTGAAGGCAGATTTAACGCCAATTCTTACATACAGAAAATGTGATGCTACCTTCCGTCGCCCATTTCTTTCCGCAACAGGATTACATATATCAGCAAGACAATTGTCCAATCCACAAAGCCAATAATGTCACCAACTGGTTTACAGAAAATAATATAAATGTTCTAGACTGGCCAAGTCGAAGTCCAGACTTAAATATAATAGAAAATGTTTGGGGGTTTTTAGTAAAAGTCATTGAAAAGCGCAATGTTAGACCCAGAAATTCAGAATTATTAAATGTGCTAAATGATGCATGGGAAACTATCTCTGAAGAGTACTGTATCAATTTATACAATTCATTGCCTAGAAGATTTAACGAACTTATACGCAAAAACGGCGCCATTATTAAATATTAATTTTTAAATGTTTCTATTATTTGGTTGTATTGTTGAAACTTTAATTTAATTTAAAGATGTTTTACAGATGTTCTTTTTTGGAAAAATAAATGAACTACTCTATTCTTTTTGTCAATCTTTCGGAAACTTTTCGTAAACTAATATTTCCTCGTGAATTTGCAAGCAGTGTATTTACCTGTTATCCTGTCCTAAATCAAATTGACATAAGTTACAATTACATTAGAGTAATAAAGTTGTCCTATTTTTTATTTTCGTCAACTGTATGTATGAACCATCACGTAAACGTAATAGGTTTAACATCAAAAAATGTTACATAATTATTTTAAATATAAAATAAATTGAAATGGATTGTGATAAAAGTTATTTGAATGAGATTAAATCACTTAATAATGATCCCACGAAGTACATAATTCATATAACTCGTACCTAAGCTACCAATAAATAAAATATTATTCATTACAAACCTTTCAAAATTCGAGAACATTATCACAAATTCATTTGATTATATAGTATTTGTAAAAAATAAGATATAAAATAAATAAAAACTATATAGATAAAATTGATATGTTGTTTAATTATCATTAGCTATCAAATTATGAAAAAACGAGAAGTTCTTTCCAATAAAAGTCTGTAACCTACATGACGTTTGGACGGAGGTGTATACATCCAACAAATTACAGCAAATCATCAAAAACAGTCAAATCATTTTATATAATTTATTGATATTTTACAAACATTTCTTTTTCCATTTTTGAATGTCAATGACAATTATTCATGTGCTCTTTTCAATTTAGTTCATTTAACATTTAAATAATTTTACTGGTATCACTTAACATTAAACCTTTTTTTTTTACTTCTCAAAAGAAGTGGAAGCAGACATATCAGTTCTGGCCATTTTTGTCTTGTCTGGCTTTGTTACATGTGTGAATATTAAGCTTATAACGTCTGAGTAAGTATCAAGATTTTTCCAATTTGAGAATGTTGCTTATCTAATTTATTATTTATTTTGTGCCTTAAGCAATGTATTTTTCATTGATTGTGTCTTTTTCACAATTTTTACAATTGAGCACATGGTGATTGTCATTTCCATTTTAGGCTGTAAGGGCTGTAAAGCTGTAAAAGCTGTAAAGGCTGTAAGATTTATAAGATCTGTACGATTTATAACTTCATCGAGGCTAGAAATTCCATCTACGTCAAATCACAGGTGTATGTGATCCACAGTGATACGGGATGTATCAGAATGTGAATAGCATATTATATTCCATAACACTAGAATATAATTCTTAAATCGACACTGTCCGAAGAAGGCAAGGATGTTGTAAGCTTTTGGTCCTCGTCATGTGCTGTCCAGTCTAGTCCCATCATCGTACTGCATGTTGTGTGCAACCATCCATCATCGACAAACTAGAAACCTTATTTCAATTCCACCTAGAAGCATTTACAATTGAAGATTGCTGTACTCATTATCTCCGATCCTACCTGTAAGTGTGAATACACCTGTTTATGGTGCGCTATTTATATTTTGCTTCGTAATGTAACTAATTCACTTTAAATATTTTATGCCTTCGATTATTTAAATCAACTCAGTTTTTTTATTTTCCTTATTTTGACTAATTAACTTGTAAACTGGTAACACCTGTTTATGGTAACTGAAACAAATGTTATTATTATTAGGAATTTAAATACTGTTTGAACTTTTCAACTTACATATTCATATTTCATATTCTTTTGTTGCATTATATAACTTTTTAATAATTATTAGCCTGCAATTGTATTGCAGCCGTCATAACCTGACTTTTATGTCATTTCAATGTTTAGGCTTATGCATTTGTTTACGTTTGGTCACGATTCATACCAAGCATTTGGAGGTCATTTATCCTATGCTTCAATTACCCTAAATTTACATTACCTACTTGTTGTCTGTTGTTGCTGAATACAATATTTCCATTTTCATTATATTTACTGTTATAATATTAATTTTTTATACACTTTTATATATACACCATTTTCTAAATTTATATTTAATGCTAACAGTTGTTGTTTGTCAATCTCCTGCTTACCTGACCACCCTGCTGCTGGTCACAGCTGGCGCCCTCACGTTTATAATATCAACTAACGAACCCCCCCCCCCCCCAGCGCGGATTATGAGCAGCCGGACTCTGCGTGCGTTTTTGTTCTTTTTTGAACAGTCGTAAGTACACTCCTTCATCAAAGGGTGTAAGTCGCAAGTCATTGTTGATAAAAATTATAATTTACACAAGTACAATAAAATCATTGTTTTCCAATTCTCCAATGCCCCCAAGCCAGCGTATTATTTATAATATTTACTTAATTTTATACCATTTATATTTTGCTGTCATATACTTAATGTGTTACTACCAGGAAAGCATCTAAAATGAACGTAGACATGAAAACATAAGTAAACATAATAATTCTAGTAACATGTCTAACTCAAAACAATAAGTACGTTAAAGTAAAATTTTATGAAAAAAATCAAATAGAAAATAAATTGGTTTGGTAAATGAAAAATAAAACAACAGAGACTGCAAAAAGTAAATTTATTTCATGCACATATCATTAATTATTCTGTAGATGATAATGATGATGATACTGGTGAATTTTGAGGCACCAAAGCAGGCACGGTGTTGTATAGGCTATGTCAGGCGGTATGTTTCTCTCTTGATATTCCCTATGAAAATCGACTATTACAGTTTTGTATAAATAATTTAAAAATTATAATCACACAATTTAATGGTTAATGATAAAAAACGTTTATCAAATCAATAGTCATTAAAAAATAAGTCCAAAAAGGAAAATGGGAAATTGCAACAAACACTGATGAGGAAATAAAGATATTATCCAAAAGCTTTGGTAATATAAAAAATAGAGATTAAACTATATCTTTTGGTTGCAATCCCCAATACTTTCTGTTTCGGGATCTAACGTAGTGCTCAACGGTATAACTTCCACAACAAATTAAAATAGAGTAGATTCTTAAAAAAATTCCACTTTAAAGTCACTTATATTTTTTTAAACAAATTATTTTGATGATTTGTTAACCATCAGAAAATTCATAATCATACCTGTTATAAGAAAAAGTAAGTATATATCTATTTCTGCTTACCAATATGGAAATACCAATTTCCAAAAACTGCCTTTGTCGTCTTTTTTCTACCAAAACGTAATTTAACGTACACTTCCTCCATAAAAAATTCGAATAGCGACGGTCCTATGTCATACTTGCAGGGACCATTTTTTGATCTCTAATGCAGTACTTCTGTTTCATTGTCTAGATAGTGTATATATATATCTCCTCACTTACGAAAATTTTACCGTCTCTATGAGGCAGATTGTTTACACTGACAGACATTTCTGGCAAAGGTGTTCATGTTGAACTGTGACCGTTTTTAGTTTAACCATGATCTAAATAAATCTATATTTTCATCAAAAATATTGGTAAAAAAGAACATACATACGTTGCAAAAAAAAATTCTTGTCGTTTCTCTCTACTTTTTTAGTCTGACGATTCTGACACACACATAAAGTCGACACGACATAAAAGTAACACATAGACCAAAGCAACTCATTTACTACTCTCTTCGTTTGCTACAGAGAACAGACGTTCTGTTTGTTAATAAAACGTTATCTGTGATACACTATGAATAAAAATGATAAAGACTCATCTATTGAATGATTAGATGGCGTGCCTTTTAATATTACTTTTATTTTTATTAATTAAATGGTTATTACAATAAAAAAGGCCATCGAATAATTCTACAAGATAAAATCAAATATAGTTGAAGGAGGTGAAATAAATGGTGGTTTTATAAATTTTTAATTCCTATATTGCTGCTGCAGCTGGAACCAAGTCTTGGCAAACGTTTTAAATAAGGTTGTTGACACAATAGATGATAAAATAAAAGGTAATAACATTAGAACTGTAACATTAGAAAATTGGAAAATTTAAAGATGACCTCGGTGGAAAAAAGATACTTGAATTTATGGATAAGATCCAAATCATATGCATATAGAGATAATAATGTACATAAAAGTTGAAAGGAATTAAAAATTCTGTACTTGATAAGAAGAAATTAAATTTCAGCGTTTATAAAAAATTTTTGTTTGATCAAAGGAATATTTTCATAAACAAAGTGTTATTAGGAGCTATGATCATAAATGTACACTGAGGAATTAAATAAAAAATCATTGTGTTGGAGAGATGATAAAAGATGTATCCAACAAAATAGTACTGACACATTGGCTTGGGGGCATTGGAGAATTGAAACAATTGATATTTTATTGTACTTGTGTAAATTTATAATTTTTATTAACAATGACTTTTATTTGGAAAGAACCTTCTTCTGTTTTCATAATTTGATAGCTAATGATAAATTAAACAACATATCAATTTTATCTATATAGTTTTATTTATTTATATTCTTATTTTTTACAAATACTATATTAATCAAATGAATTTGTGATAATGTTCTCGAATTTTGAAAGGTTTGTAATGAATGAATATTTATTTATTGGTAGCTTAGCTATGAGTTATATGAATTTATGTACTTCGTGGGATCATTGTTAAGTGATTTAATCTCATTCAAATAACTTTTATTCACAATCCGATTTCAATTTATTTTCTCCTTTACAATCTCCTTTTATATCTCCTTTACAAGTGAATAACAGTTAAAAAGAAAAACGGGTCGATTATTCTTAACTGCTCTACATGCCTGCAAAATTTCATCAAAATCAGAAGTGACCAGTTGAGTGATTTTGCTTGTGAGTTTAAACATTTGACGGGTTCTTCTTCTTCTGGATTTTTTTTTTAAAAGGGTGGTAACGCCTAAGCTATATGATTAGCATATCAGACCCCCAGAAGCCAAATCTCCCTCCTAATCAACATTACCCCGGAAAAAAAAACCGATTATCGTAATTGACCAGAGCGAGATTTGAACCCCGGACTCCGCACTGATAGCCATAGAGAAGTTAGTGTAGAGCGGAATCTTATGTATATTGAAACGTTCGCGTGCATTCGCACCATCTAATGAGCTTTGCGCGTACTATTTACAAAAGCGGGAATTATAAATGGGTTTTTATTTTATAGATATATCAAGAAAACTAAGGTATATGCATACAACTTAAGTAATAAGAATTCACATAGGATACATAATGTTCTATAAGATTATAGCTTTATTTCCATGTGAAATATTATTACGTAAGTTTGTATGATTCTATTTATATTTTGTATATTTTATTTACTTTGTGTTAATGACCTGTGTAATTACCCACAGAGGTATTATATTGTGTCTTGTTTGATTTGATCAGTGAGAATAAGTAAATATTAAATATAACTGCAAAAAAATAAAACTCCATTAAGTTCTGTTAATACCTACATATATTTAAAAGTTGCTGTGATAAGAAGTATGTTGACATATGCTTGATTGTAAATAAGAAAAAAAAAAAAACACTGCAAGGTAAAAGTAAATAAAGAAATAACATAAAACACTCAAAACTAACCACTATTACTAATAAACGAATGTAAAATAAAGTAATAACTAGGGAAACTGGAAGGCACGTCTAAAACAAATAGATTAAAAAAAACTGGCCATCAATTGACTAACGAACGAACCACGGGCCACAGCCGCCATAGCCACGAAACGAACTATTCCAACGATCCCCCTCAGTAATAAGGTACAGCCAACACAACACTATACCAATAACACATATAGTTATTACACAAAATATTACTAAACCATAGTGTTTGGCTGCCATCTATTGAGGTTTCGCCGGACTCGATTTGCTTTCCTTGTCTGACACGGCTGGAACTTTTGACCAGATATAAGTAACTACCCCATGCTGAAATAGCCAGCGTGCAAGCCATCGACTAACCAACCAGGCGATTTATATGGATGATTTCAGCAAAATTCTATTGCACGTCCATCTATATCAAAGTAGTTAAACTAGCAGAAGTTTTTTTTTCATAATACCGTCGGCCGTAACCATTTGTGACAGCGCCATCTAATCTAAGAGTAGCGATATCCAAGATTACTATGAAATCTGCAAATATTAGACAGAATTCTAATTTAGTGAACAGTATCTTTCTATGTATTTATTATATGATAATCGGTATGGATTACAAATATTTTTGCGAAAACAGTGTTATGCTCTGGAGGGAAAGTTGTATTATACAAATTATTGAGATTGAATTCTCAATAATTTGCATAATTCTCAAAGATTCTCATCCGCGCTAGACATCCAGTCCACACACAAATCATGGGGAGGGCAGTAAGATTGCCAGCTTGTATCGCTTGTATTTCGAAATTTTGCGACATCTTACCAATGGATTCATAACTATTCAGAAGATAGTACCAAGAAAAATCTGCAAGCGTCGCCCTATTAGCTAATGACGTTCCGTGTTTACTATTCCAGCAGCCATTTTCTGTTAACAACCGAGTGACATTTATTCTTTGTTTTTTGCGTTTGATGGTTTTGTGTTGTGTGAATGTATATTTTTTGGTAAGACTTCCGTAAGAGGACCGCTGATTTGGTGATTTATATGCACATTAACGGAAACAGCATGTGTTCCTGGGTATAAAATAGCCATTCATTTTTTGAGCAAATGGAAAGAAAGTATAAAAAACAGTGTTCGAGAAGTGCTATTTCGAGGTTATGTGCGATGCGTTTTTGAACGTATTTAACATAAGTAGTACCATAGAGGTGGTACTGATATGGAAAGGAAAAGTGACTTAAAAGTGCCCAATTTTAGATAAACAGGCGCCCAAATACAAACTTATTTGTTTAATGTAATGGGAATCAATTGTAAATTTAAAGTAATAACTAAGAGTGGTTCGATACAATATCCTGAAATTTGTTTGTTTTAAAGTATTTGTTTATTTTTAACACTACAATTGTAAGAATTATTATAAGTTGTCACATTCCTCATTATCGGTTTCTTATAAATTTGGTTAATTCATTGGTAACTCATATTTCATATAGATCATTCGTAGGAAGTTTACATATAAACTGTATTGTATAGTTGAAGTTATAATTATAACAGAATTATTTTACATAAAAGCAATTTGTTTGATTACATCATAAGTAAAGCATTAATAAAAAGATGAATGACTTGTTTAAATAAATGAATTTGGTCAATGTAATAAGGTGTGGAGCTCTTTCTCCTTTCTTAGTGCCTCTAAACCAATAATATATGCAAAATAACTAAGTATCCCACATTTTTATTTAATATATAGACTAATTTTGCTTTGTTTCACATTTAAAACCGAATTATAAAAAGACCATATAGAAACAACAAACTGCTTTATTCAATTTTATTAAATAAAATCGTTAAATCACATTAATGTAATGAATTTGTTTGATTTTAAACATTTGATTTGAATTACACTATACATATCATAAAATGTCTTTGTTATCGGTCACATTACATATATTTATTTTTATGTATTTTAAGATCCCATCAATTATAATAACTGGTTATCATCCTAAAGTACTCGAATCGTTTTTCTATGAGCCTAAGTATCCAGAGATTTTTGTCGTGACTCTGACAATCACAGTTTCGCTTCCTTCAGCAAAACCTCCACTTGAATATCGCAATAACAATCACCACACAACTTCCATTCCAATTCAATTTTCCTGTAAAAGGAAGGTTCCCATTTCCGACTCGAAGGTTTCTTTCCTTGCAATAATGTGTGTACATCGAAACTTGAGTAGACACTGAAATGGGATCATTAAATCAAATATGGACTATCTTTTGTGTACACTTACCCAAGTAGTGCCATCGATGCATTACATTATGCTCTTCTCCATCAACATTTCCTGAACTGATCTTGTAATAGTCTGAACTAGGTCTTCACGTTAAAAAATAACAGAAACCTATTTCATTTATTTTTTATTTCGGCGGCACTAACAGGCAAAACATCTCTACAAATAGGTCTACGCGCCATAAAGAAGAGGAGGATTTAGAGAAAAATTAATTGCAATGGCTAAACTGATAACTTCAGTCACAATTCAATCCAGTTCGTTTGAACTTTGCGCCTGTTTTGTCTAAATTTTAGTTACTTTTCTTTCCACGCCATTAACACACGTTATATCTGTCAAAAGCGCTTCGCACATAACCTCGAAATAGCACTTTTCCAACACTGTTTTTAGTACTTTGTTTTCATTTGCTCAAAAAATGAATAGTCATTTTACACTCAGGAACACATGCTATTTCCGTTAGTATGCATAGAAATCGCCAAATCAGTGGTCCTCTTACGGAAGTATAGCCATATTTTTTGTTAGAGTGACTTACGGATAATTTGTTATGGTATATGCAAAATAGCGATATCAAAACAAAAAAGTAAACCACCATCTATTCGAAAATTGATACGTATGATGATGGTTTTACGAGAAAATTTTCTTCACTTGGCTTTACATACATCATGCCAAGGCGATTTAATCAAGAGCCATCGAGAATTTCTTCTGCTGGCATCAGAAGTCATGTTGTGAGGAACATCAACCCCACTTGCAAGGGCTTCATAAATTCACTTAAAACATTGACAATTAATAATTTATTTTCTTAAACCATCCATTACCAGTATTAATTAATTTAATGGTAGATGTAACACATAAGCCGGTACATGTTTATATAGAAAATTACGTCTGCGGTTACATTGCCAGAAAAATATATAAACAAGTGGACAAATGCGATACCTGCATGAAAAATTTACTCGTAACATCTGATGGAGAAAATATAAATAATAATGGTTAAGCGATATGAATCTTAAATAATTAATGTTGCCATCAACATTGTTCATGAGTATTTTTCATGAATGTGCAATTGTAGTATCCCAAGAAATTGTCAGAAATTGTTTAAACAATAATATTCGTCGCACAATCGTAGAATGTGATGGATTTTAGCAATATTATATGTGAACGTTATCCTAATTTAGTAGATATTTTTCTAAATAATTTAGTCAACCTTATGATTTTCAGGTGGACAAAATCTATAAATAAGATTCTTAATGGCAAAGACAGCCGTTTTAAACCTTTAACTATTAATGACCCTATTAAAAACATAGCTTCCCATAAACAGCAAAAGAAACAGAAATAATGTGCAACATAGTAATTTTAAATCAATTTTTAATTAGTGCATTTTGACTAATTTCAAGACATTTACAATCCTATTTTTTTCGTGTTAAGATCTGAAATCACAGCTTATTATCGTGAAATGTATATAAAAATATTTACTTACATTATGTGTTTTAATTGTAACAGACATTTCTATTGTAAAAAAAAAATGATACTTTACCAAAATCTGTATTTTGTTCATTTAAAAAGAAAAACAATAATTGAATATTTAATTTTTCTGGTAAAATATCAATTTTCATTTGAACTAAGTTTGTACTTCAGAACTAAGCAGTATTAAGTCGAATGCAAAACAATTAGGCTTAATACTGTTTAGTTCAGAGGTACAAAGGTAATAGCTAAACCAAAATATCAGGGTATATTTTTCAAAAAATACCGCCTTTTTTAGTTACGAACCATTGTCGTGTAGGTTTCAATAATATCTCCAATAGTTGTGAATCCATAGGTAAGATGGCGCTCTTAAAAAAATAACCAATTTTTATACAAAGAGAGACCATGCTATTTTATCCTTTTCTATGGTCCACACACAAATCAGTAAGAAAAGATATTGAACTGGCCGAAATTCTATGCACTTGGAAAATAGTTTCGTATCCAGTTTTTATTTTAAAATATTACCATTACCATTATGATTTGTGCGTGTTTGATCCAGATCACAAAGAGGTTCCTCTTCCTGCTCGCGATTCGGCGTCCGAGCAATTTGTGCAACATAACCTAATCGCACTAACACCGTGTTGTAAACTATCGTTTGTAAATGTAATCCGATTTATAACTGCATCAAATATGCACGAAGTGGATAATATAATGATACCCAATGTGATTGATGTAAAGAACGATCACTATATTTTAAAAACTTCACTTGGTAGGTACATAAATAATAGTATATGATGCATTTTTATTGTAGTCTAGATTCATTAATTTGAAAAATTACTTTTACTTTCGCTATTTATAATAGCTGTGACAATCTGACAATAGTAAATAATAAAATTAAGGTTATATTCCAATCAAGCGCGTTTGCTTGTACCATCTTTAAATCCAACTCTGAGACCACAGATTACCTATATAGTATAGATGGGACACTTAACAGTATTAGATGAATTTATGTTTGTAGCGCACTCTGGTAGTAGGAACGAAAACTAGACGTAAAAATATATTGTTTTATCCAATATTTTTTTTTAATTTTAAAATATCTATTTTAAAGCTGAATATTAGTATTTATTACGTAAAAGCTTTACTTTAAAGTAAATTCATTTGCTTGGAAAATAATATTTTGATTATATTCTTTGCACAAATTAAATTCATTTAAAGACAAAGCCCTTATAATCTGTATACAAAATTCCGCTTTTAAAATTCGCAACTGATCATATATAGTTATCAGATAAATTATACATTAAATTTTAACATTTCTTCTTTTGTACAGGACGCATTTTTGAACTATATAAACGAGTTGTAACAAGAAAAGAAACAATCAATTTCATTTATTTTTATTTTTAAAATACTTTTCATGTTTTTGCACCGCCAATTTAATTAAATTAACAGGTGTTTCTACAACTTTTCTTTTTCCACATAATACATTGTTAATATTATTGATATAATAATATAAAGTAAATTTGACAATTTTATCAATAATTGATTTTTTTATAATCTGTTTGTGCACATCACAATTAAATAGACTAAAATCTATGTTATTTGATATATACTGTTTTGTATATTTTACAATATTTCTTCTATGGCAATTTTTGTTTAAAAATATCAATTGTCATTTTTCTTATTGTGGTAAATATAGTTGTTATGCTGTAAGAAGGATATACGAGTCTGTCTTTCTTAGTGCTATATTCTCTCGCCTCAATAAATCTATGTTGTGGTCCTTTCCGAATTGCATGTAGAACTTCTTTACAGTCGTCACAATTTCTAGTAATGTGTTTTATTGTTCTAATAATATACCCGGCACAATAATTAGATTTAGATATCTCTAGTTCATTTTCATTTGTATCTATTATTACAGGTTCTAGAAAATTCGATACATCTGGTATAGAGTCATCGCTTGGACCTTGGTCGGCGAAGAGTTCTTGCAAGTTGCACAAAGCGTGCTGAGAAATTGTTAATAGTGAGCGTTTTAAATGAAGCTACAAACGCAGTACAACTGGGATTTGTATTACGAATCCCATGGCTTCGTATCAGACCAAAAAAGTTCTCTAATGGATCTTGGTTAAAATTACGCATAAATAAATAAATGGCGCCTTTCTTCCTCATTGTTTTGAAGATATTTGTGATGCCATGAATTGTACGAAAAAAATTGCGTAGAGATGGTGGACAACACTTGCCTGAGCCATCTTTTTTTATGAATTCCATAGATCTGAGAATCACAAGAGCTTCGTCCCAAAATTTCCAGTGTTCAGAATTTTCCGAAACAGCCGCTGTCAAAGGTTTCCCTTCTATTCCTCTTCGGGTGCTATTATTTAGAGAGTCAAACAATTGGTCGAAAAAGAGAATTATTCTAGCTGTTTGGTCAGCTTCTCTAGCAATATCTACACAACAAACAATGACACTGTATGTTAGCAAATGTAATGTAATAACCATATTAGTGGGCAAATGCAAAAAATTTCAATGTCAGCATTTATATATATATATATATATACAGGGTTACTGGTACGTCGACCTACATATTGAACAACATGGTAGCAGACCTCATTTGCGACAGATATAACCAAATATGCCTTATACAAAACTCAACTGTTTTCGAGGTACGTATGTAGGTACACTCTCTTTCTAAAGTAATGTCTCCCCCAGCCAACGGGTTCATATCAATAACGCTTTCCAATGGACGTACTCTAACCATCGGGCGACCTCGGTTATAGCAATGCTGGGTAACCGAGGTCGCTCGACGGCTAGAGTACGTCCATTGGAAGACGTTATTGATAGGAACCCGTTAGCTGGGGGGAGACATTACTTTAGAAAGAGAGTGTACGTTGGCCCCTTAAGACATATGGAACATCTGTGCATCTATCGGCGTTGAGTTACATTTCTGACTCGACATACTATATACATGCATGCATGCGTTCGCTCTATACAGAGCTCGTCCAGGCCTGGTATAAGGGACATTGAATTCTTTATGTTTTTTCTGTTTGCGTACGATCAAAGACTATATTTTGGATTTATACATTTAAGCATTACAGCTTCCCATTTCTGCTATTCCCTCTTTGTATTGCCTGAACACCCGGTATATATGTATATATAAAATTATTGACAGTTTTTGCATCAAACCAATATTAAGGGTAAATACATCTACAACGATCGCAACAAAATGAATACTCACAGTTTGCTTTGGCTAAATAGTTCATTGTTGCTGCAACTCGTTGACTAAGAACTTGAGTGCAGTACTTCACCTTCATTTTGTGTCCAGACTGTTCAAATTTAATATGTTTCTCAGTTAATTTGGGACATAATCTTAATGCATCTAATGCTTCTTTTTGGTCATGAGTATATAACTGGCACACATGATTCCAATCACCCAACAATTTTTGGCCATTTATAACACAACTGATATTCTTATTAATAAAATTATTTCGAATTCCTTTCAACATGTGCGGTAAATCGAATAATGGTACTACTTCAGCATTATCAATTCAAAATATTCTTTGTCATAATTTTGTCCTTTTCTGCTATATTGTTGCTTAGTTTCATTAATGAGCTTATTGATTGCACTTACATTAGTGTTCGCTTGATCGCAAACTGTACACACAACAGTAAGACTATTTGCTGTAGCTGTTTTATAATATCTTTCAACAGTATCGCCAGTAAGCTACTGCTAGTACTGTTTTCACAAAAGTAAATGCAACTGGCTGTTTCCATTGCTTTATGATACCACGAATCATGAAAACGAGAGCGTGATCTGCAAATCTCAAGTAACGATCTTTACCATCATCGACAAAACCACTTATTTCATCTTCTTGTGCATTATATTGTAGGTGTGGTGAAAGACTTACTTCATCAAAAAGTAATGCACAATGTCTGTCCAATGGTTTTAATTTCTTTACAGATTGCTCTAAAGTATGTAATAATTTTTTGTTTATTCCTGTATGCATCTTCATTTTCCCCAAAAATTTCTGCAATGTTTTTCTTGATGGCACTGTGAACAATTTTTCAAATAAAGCATATGCTTTACGACTTACTTTAAAAAGAGATAGAAACATAGTTTTTTCTTTGTCTGTGAATCTACGACCATTTCTCTTTTTGTGCGTTTCTCGCATCTGTAACTTTACGAACGCTTGGGCAGCAGGTGTCATCACAGACATCTTTCGAAATTCAGAAGATTCTGCTAATCTCTGACACTCCATAAAACGCTTTTTTATGGAAAGAGCTCTTTTATGGGATCTCTCTGCAAGAGTCTTCAATTGTTTACCAATAGTATAGAGTTTCCTAGCCTTTGGTGATAATTGTCTCTGTCTGGTTACAGATACACTCTTTAATAATGGCTTTTGACATACTGTAATAGAAGTAGATATGTAGAAAAACACAAATATATATTCGCACAGTATTTAAAGAAACAACATTTATTTAAGTATTTTTATAATAGAGGGAGGGAAGTAATGTTTATGCAGCACTAGCAAAATCATAAAAATATGATACACAGGATACTGCAAATAAACTGGCATTACAAGTACGTACTCATATTTGTAAAGCAGCAAATATATATTTGACTAAATAATATACTTCACTCACAATATTTTTGCAAAAAGTACTTACACAATAATTGTATGTGTACTTATTTTATTTTTTATGTAATAGTTGTTTACCTAATATTGCTTGTTTACTATCCTTATCACTTGTATGATGGGTAGACTCGCTGCTTGAAGGACTACCATCTATCAAATAAAATGACAATTATTACAATAATGTCTGTGCATTATCAATCACAAATTTATTTAAAAAATGAAGAGCATTTCTTAACACTTCAATTGTATAAATGACAACAAGTAAATATTTTCATTTTGCATTATAATACAAACCAACTATTATGCTGTACTTATATAGCTTAAAAATATAATATTTACCATTGTAATCTGATCTTTCCATAGGTCTGTTTTCTAACGAAACTTGCTCTGCTTCGATAGATGAAGAAAGCATTTCTATAAAACAAAAAAAGGAAATACATTAAACTGAATAATGTATTCAAAATTATATACACAACTTTACCACTAATTATAGAAGTAGGAACGGCATTTCGATGTAGTCGTGGATTCCCTGGAGACTTATACTTTTCCGCGAAATGTTTTGAACATAATCGTTTGTTGTTATAAACTGTTTGTGGATCTAACAAACGCAATTCTTCTATGTCTAAAATACTTATCCAACTATTAAATCGGTCCATATCAACTTTTGGGTTAGGAAATCGATGATAGTGTATACCTTCAATAATAAAAAACAAATACATTTATTTTACTCTCTAATATCGTAAGATCTAAATTTTGTTAAAATATATTCAAAACTTTAATATTTACATATATAATTTAGAACATACACAGCTATAAAAAAATTCATTATTCATTTCAATCTCTTAGGAAATTTGATACAAGATACTCACCAATATCCTCACATTTATTTATACATTTTATTATCTTGGTCGGCATATTGAATAAACTTAAAAAACACTGAAAAACTTAAAAGCACACCAGTACATACAATAAATCGTCAATACAAGTGCCACAACTCAAATCGCAATAAAACGCAAACCTGCAAACACAAATTACAAATCTCACAAATGACAAATTACCTAAATAAATTCCTGCAATATCAACTCCACGACCGATTTGAGCCATCTATTGACAGGAACGGCAATTTCAAACTTACAAATACCGTATGCATTTAAGAAAACCATCTATAGAGAATATAGGTAATCTGTGAGACATTTGCAGGTTATTGTGTATGACGGTGTAACCAATGAAAATTACTTTAAAACAATTGTACTTAACACTGTGAAATTCAATTTGGCGGAAAAATTCAAAATGTTCACATGTACCCCTAGTTCAAATGTACCCCCTTTTCCCATACGTTTTAAACATGTCCAATGGATTTCGGCGGCACAATTTTGAAATCTACTTAAATAATTTATTCCAAAACTTATGTCAGGTCTAGATGCTCACATCACATACATTAAACTGCCTATTAATTCTCTATTCGGTTGCATAGTAAGGCTTGTTGAACTTTTTTCTAATTTTAGATTTTGTTCAATGGACGTACTAATACTATTATATTCACTCATCTTAAAATGATTTAATAATTTCAAGATATACTGCTTTTGATTTAATTTTAGTGAATTTTCATTTTGATATACAATATTACTACCCAGAAAGTATTTTAACTTGCCTAAATCCGTCATTTCAAATTCAGTATGTAAACTATCTTTTAATAATATCGATTTCCGACTGTGAATTTGAACAAATAATTAAGTCATCTACGTACAATACTAGGAAAATTTTACAATTTTGTGTGATTTTGACGTATAAACAGTAATCATTTTTTGAACGAATAAAACCTAATTTAATGATGAATTCATTAAATCTAATGTTCCAACAGCGTGGGCTTTGCTTGAGTCCATACAAAGGTCTTTTGAGTTTACTCACAAGGTTTCCTCTTTCCATTCCCTTTGGTTGATGCATATATATATCTTCATCCAGATTTCCGTTCAAAAATGCAGTCTTCACGTCCATTTGATCAAGGCATAGTTCTTCGTGAGTTGCTAAAGCTATCAGTGTTCTTATGGTTGTTATCTTCGCAACGGGGGCAAAGGTTTCTTCATAATCTATTCCCTGACGTTTAAAATAGCCTTTTACAACGAGTCTTGCTTTGTATTTGTTACTTCTACCAGTTTCATCTTTCTTTATCTTGAAAACCCATTTATTATCCAGAATCTTCATTTCTGTCTGCGGCTGATTAACTCCTAGGTTTCGGTTTTCATTAAGGAGTTGTATTCCTCTTGAATGGCATGCTTGCCATTTTTATTTTTCAGGCGATGTTTCAACATCTAGAATGTCTTGAGGCACATTTACTATAGCATCCGCATTAAGAGCCAATACAGAAAAATCAGTCAGAATGCCAAGATGGTGGATTACGATTTCGTTTCTGTGAAATGTCACAGTCTTCTTTCTGTTCTTCTTTTTCTTCTCCAGTTTCTTCAGTTTCTTTATCTTCCACAGTCGCACGAAGCTCACCGTCATTTTCATTGACATCATTTATTCCATCATTGAATAATGAAGTACCTTTTGGCACTACATTTTCATTAAACAACACATCTCTTGCAATTATCACTTTATTTTGTGCATTGTCCCACAACCTATAGGGGAAAGGTAGGATCAATGAGACACTTTTCTTCAAAGTCACATCAATAACGCAATTCGAAAGATTTTTCAATTCTTTTTTTATTGGATTAAAGCTTTATATTTGTAGACTTAATTTAGATGCAGAAATATGGCATTACTCGCTCAGAGTAGATGCTAAAAATAAACATATATTTTGTTGAAAATGTCTCATTGTTCCCATCAAGAGGAAACATTGAGATACACATTTAGTATGATCAAAAATTACTAAAACATAAAGAGAGGAAGTAAATAATTGTTGCAGAGTAGAATTTTTAATGAAAGTAAGAAATACACAGTGTATAAGAAAATGTTGCGCTATAAATACATACAGTATTTACTAATAAAAAACAAGTTCGGCGAAAGTAACAAAAATTAAACAATTTCGTAAAAACACATTTGAACAAAATTAAGGCATATTAAAAGATGAAAAATCAATGTCAAACTGGATGTGTGACATTTGTCGTTTGGTAGCTCCTGAAAACTTTGGCTGCGGTAATAGTAGCACTACATCAGTAGCACTGATATGACCAACATCTGGAACATTTGGTGAACAGAATTTATGCAGACGTTTGCTTGACATTCGGTAAAAATTTATTTCTAAGAGATCATTTTCATTTCTTTCTTTTAGGATTTTTTCCAATATAATGCACAATAATCTTCTTTTTTTTCATCGTAGAACTTAACAACAACAACAAAGTCTCCTTCACTTGGCTCTCTCTGCAAGTCCGGGAAATCATTTGTGTCAAAAGATGCAGAGACTGATAAATTATCTGAACTAGAATCTGAAAAATCAGAAGAATTTTTCCCTAAATCCTCATCACTTTCCTGTTTTTCCTCTACCAACAGTTTTTTTTTCTTTAAACGCTTAAGTTTCTTTTCTTCTAGTTTCCTTTTCTTCATGTCTTTAATAGCGGTTTTTCAGTTATTTTCATTTTCTCTGGTGTGTCAGTGGGAATGAAACTTCTTCCTTTCTCTCTAGTTTTTTTTTAATTTTTCTAGGTGGAGCCTTTGGATAACCGTACAAAACAGTGGGACTAATGTAGCTTGATTTAACAGTGCAAGGGTCACTATTTTCTTGCAACGCGGCTGGTGTATGTGGATTATTTACTGGTTCAAGAGGCGCATCAGAACTAGAAGGGCTTGTAATGCCAGAAACAGAAGCAGCTGAAATACTAGAAGCAGAAGTAGAAGCTTCTTGGTTGCTAGATGAGGCGTAGTTGATGGGTCCAGAAACATCAGAAGGTGCAGGGTTTAATCTATTAGAGCCGGTTGTACAATCAAGGTTTAGATACGGCTTAACCGTAAGCGACGCTTAAGCCACAGCTCAACCAAAAATGTCGTTGTACAATAAAGGTTTAAGATTTTCTGTCTAGTTTAAACTTAAACCGCCAAATGTGGGGGCTTAGCAGCAGCTTAACGATACATAATATCTTACGTCACTAATTTTATGTCAATTCAAATTTACTAACCGATTTGTTATTGCCTGGATAATTCAATTATTTGAAATAATGGATAATTTGTTAGGAGTTTTAACTGATGACGAAGACATTCTAGAACTTATTGATGTTGTTGCTCGTCAACGAGCACGCAAAGTTTTGCGGAATCGAGAAAATTATTTCCAACTGCTGAACGACTTTGAATTTTTACAGCGTTTTCGCTTTTCAAAGAATGGTGTTCGTTTTATACTAGAAAATATTACCGAAGAAATATCGCATCCCACGGGCAGGTAGGCATCTGTGACATCGAACATTGTCTATGTATTTATGTAATGCATTGCTTTTCCAGAAATATGCAGTATCCCCAGAGAATAACAATGATTTTCGTTACCTTGAGATTTTATGCAACTGGGTCATTTCTACAAGTCGTAGCAGATTTTGTGGGCATCGACAAATCAACTGCAACTTCCTTCTTGAGTTCCATTTCAAATTCTACCAAATTCTGTTTTTTCATCAACAGTAGTTCAAGTTCGTGTTTTTCTTTCATGAACTGCAGTTTTAAATTGTTTTCTTCCTCTAAAAATTTCTTTTTGGCATCTTCTACTGCACTTTTTGCAGCTGCCCATTGTGACACTCTTCCTGACACGGTTTCATCAGTTCTTTTACCTAGAAAGTTGAAATAAATTATAAAATTTCTAAGACGTTACAGTTATAAAATAACTTGCCTCGACCTTTTTCCAATTGCAAAACAGAAGACTTTTTTGAGTGGAGCAGCTTTGCTGAACATTTTGACCAGTCTTTTATATCTGAAAAAATTGAAAAATATAAAAATTATAAAACTTCTTTTAAATTTTACCATTATCTCCACTATCCACCTTTTTTTCATGAGTTAATTTATTTTCAGTCGGTTGCTGTAAATAGAAATAAAACTTAGTATAGCTCTGATGTTTCACATATTAAAAATTACATACATTTTCTATATTTATTGATGGGCCTAGGTAATTATCGTCAACAATAAAAGCATCTGCCTCATTCACAGATTCTCCAATTTCACCTGCAAAACGATGGGCTATTTATCATCAGAACGTAAAAAAATCCAGTAAATAGTAATAACCATGAGTTGTAAACATAGACAGTTTATTTTAAAATAATTATAATTTTTATATAACTTACTCATTCCCTGAAGCTCATCTTGAACAATATATGTTCCAACGATATTATAGTTAATCTCAGCAACTACAAAGTGTTAAATTATGTTAAAATATACACATAAATGAACCGGTTTTAGAAAAACTTACATTCGCTATCCCCATGAAATTCAGATGATCTTCCATCGATTCGGACACCCAGCATTTCTTTGATGTCATTGTCGACATCTGTAATTACTATATTTTTGGGAGGACCACCTCCAGTTCCTTCAATATAGCATTTCTCATCTGTAAACTTTTTTTTGACTTTCTTCTTAATGTTGTCATATTTCTTCCTAAGAACATTGAGTGTTTGACGTTTTACACTCTAAAATGCTCTTATACTTTTTTGCAAGAGAAACTAAGTTTCTTCCTGCGAAGTAAAATTTGAAGACCTTTTTCTGATTTCACTTTCCATTGTAATTACTATACAACTTATTATGAAATATTACCCAGCAACATAAATTGCAAATAATAACGAATTGTTTCAATTATTGTCTTCTACACAAACAATCGGAGGCAAATACAACATTCTTAACCGGGAATTCACAGCGCGAACGGTTTGAAAACGATAGACAGCTGTCACCTGGCTGTCACTGCGCAAGCATAAGTATTACCAACCTCATACTTGTTTTTGTTTAGATACAGTTTAGCTAAACGGCACTCGAAAAGCAGTTGTACAACTGAATGGACCGCTTAAAGCTCAGCCACCTAGAACCGAAGCTTAGAAAAGCCGATGTTAAACGTTCGATTGTACAACCGGGCCTTAGTAACTTCACTTGATAGAAAGTCGGCGTCTATAAAAATATCTTCATCAAATGGAAATATTCCTCACTTTTTAAAAGTATTTTGAATAGACACAGGGTTCATTGCTTTCCTGTATGCATAAGCAACACATTCTGAGACATTATAAATCGTAAGTGGCTTTACTGGATTTTTCATTAGGAATAATTGAACTGCTTCTGAGTAACATGCTTCAAATGGACCTAGCACACCAACATTTAGTGGCTGTAATTTATTACTTGTGTGTGGCGGAATTGTTACCATTATGATACCATTATGTTTGGATGTATCTATCGCCTTGATTGACAGATGGCCTTCATGGTTGTCACATATTAGTAATATGGGGTTATATTTTGTACAATTTGAATATTTAATTATATGCTCTAGCACCTTAACAAATAGCTCCTGGTTCATCCATCCATCAGATGCAGCAATGCCTAACGTTCCCGGAAAACCTACGGATAGCATATGATCTTTAAAGTGATATCGCGGAAATACCATAGCTGGAGGTAAAAAATGTCCATTGGTTGCAATAATGCAGCATGTTGTGACTAAACATCCTCGCTCCCCACTAGTGACTATATTTACTTGCTTCGTTCCTTTCCTGGCTACAGCTTTTTTGGTGACAGGAGCTGTTGAAGTCCCAGTTTCATCTACATTATAGATCCTAGAGCCATTCGCAAACTGAGGATACCGTTGAAAAATTAATTTTAAGTTATTAAAAAATATTCCCACGTTATGACGATTGAATGATGTTGCATGGGAGAGATTGCAACCTTCCGCAGATCTTAGAGATGAAGTTTTTGCATGTCGATGCATAAATCCAATTGATTTATTATGTAAAAGAAGTTTGACATCTGACAATTTGGGTAGGAGGGAGCGCACATTCAAATGAGCCACAGTGCAGTAAGTACTCACGCATAGTAAAATATCTTTAACAAATCAAACTCCAATAAGACTAACTAAAATTTAGCTAACAGCATACATAATTCGCAAAAAGAAGAAGAACAGTTGTGCGATTAATTTAAGTTAAGATGAGATAAGTGATTTTTAATTTATAAGTTTAACAATACGACAAATCGAATAAGTTGTGCCTCAAATACACGTAGAAAAATAAATAGATATCAAAAAGACTTGAAAATAAAAGAATGTTGTAAAAATAAGCGTAAACAAAAATTTAAACAAACTGAAGTTCTTATAATCCTAGAGCAAAGCCAAGCAGTTACACTAACGAGTAAGCTCATCCGTACTAGCATTCGGCGGTCCGCACAATCCTCTCAAATCGTCTTCACATCGAATAGTCTGTATTTTGTCCCCGACTTTGCAAAATATCCTACCACCGCGCGTCCAAATAGATTTCACAGGGAATGGTCTAGCCATTTCCTGATTTAAATTTAGCACGACGCTTAGTAAGATCCTCTTTAATAACAAATTTGGTGCCCTTTAATTTACTTTTGTTATTGTAGATCTTATCCTTAATAGCACGGTTATTAAAACGGACCAGAATCGGCCGAGTACCATTCTCTCGTCCTTTCAAACGGTGGGAGACATCGATGTGATACGGCTGAAGGTCTATATTTAGTTCTACATCCTTTGAATGGCTCGAAGTAAAGTTAGCCATTCTATTTGTGATGGGGGTTTTCCCTTCAATAGTTGCCCTGTTTTTGAAATCCTTCGGAAATTCCAGCTCTTCACGTCATTAAACGCATTGTCCCAGTAACGCATGTGGACACTATCCGCAGTAGCCCAACACCGGAGCTCCTTGTTATCTGGGACAGTTTTAGAATTGCCATTGAAACTATCGAATAACTCATCTACATTATGCACAAATGTAGCTGTGGCAACGGCACGCTGTTCTGGAACACCTGCAACAAATTATTATTGAGTAATACAATTATTGAAAAAAAAAACAGTAAGCCTTTAGAGCTGATAAAGCTATTATTCATGATAGTATTATATGATAGCATACCTTCTACTAATAAGAGAAAATACATATGCAGCGACAGTTCTTCTCATGACTTGTGCCGCTATCTTCACTTTCATTGCACTCCGCATTTTTGGAGCTAAATGAACTTTGTTTAATTTGTGTATGCTCCGAAAAATATAAGGCGAAGCTTGATCAATATTGTAAGCATCGATAATATCAGAAAACTTCGCTTCCAACATATTTTTTTCTGATCCAACTTCAACTGGAATGTAGATATGGTGTTTCCGAAAAACAGATGTGGTGCGTTTTAATAAATGTGGCGGATCAAATACTGTATATATGAAATTGTATGTATGGTTTCAGAACAGATGAACCCATGCATTTTAATGGCCTTTACATTGTTGTGCCCATGTTGCAAACTGTAGCGACAACATTCAAATTTGCGATGTTTTTCGCAGCGTCCAATACCTCGTAAAGAAGTTTCTGTAACATGTCCGCCGAACGGCTACCATTTACAAAATAAAAAGCAAGTGGTTGCTTCCATTTATGCGTAAACCTTGAGCCATGAATACTAATGCTTTATTTGCAATCTTTTCTGATTTCTCTTGACCAAAGTCCTCAAATCCCCTTATGCGATCTGCAGCTAAATCATAATCAATATAATCTTTAATATCCACCTCATCAAAGGCTATTTGACAAATTCACACGTTTATATCACGCTCAAACATGGCGTCAGTAAAACGATGGGTATTAAAGTAAGTCGCATTGTCGGCTAGAATGCTGTCGCATCTTACCTTGATGCATGATAAAGTTATCAATACATCGAATAGCAGTATCAGTATTATAAAATCTATTGGGAAAAAGTCTTACAAATTTCGCAAAAACATCAACCATGACGAAAATGTTCCGGTATCCAAATGATCCAGGAATTAAATTTCCAAGAAAATCAATGGCAACTAGGTCGAGCTTCTCTGAATGTGAGCCAAACTTTGTGACCACCAATGTGTCCAAGGGATTCATGAATAACTGGCATCGCTTGACGTGCATATGCTTCCGTAAGTACAACATTGAATTGATCACGTATCCTCTTCATTAAAACGCCATCGCTGATTACATAATCTTTATAATCATCTTGGTGAACTAATGCCTCTCGTATACCATTGAAACATTATCTTGTTGAATCTCATTAATCCTGACAAAGTCAAACAAGCTCTCGGCTTCATACATATTATATGTATTTAATTCAACATGGTTAAAATCGCTTTTAAACCATACGAGACAATGCATCCGCTGTAACATTAAGTTCTCCTTTTATGTGACGAATTTCAAAAACATATTCAGAAAGCAGCAGTGACCAACGATACATGCGGTTATTTGAAAATCGTGTTGACATAAGTGAGGTAAGCGCAGCATGATCTGATTCTATAATAAATTTCTTACCAAGTAGATAAAATCGAAGTTTGCTTACTGCATACACAACAGCTAACATCTCTTTCTCAGAAAACTGTATCTCATTTCGTAGCTCTTCAGGATTCTGGATACAAAACAAATTGGTTCCTCTCCATTTTGACCAATCTGAATTAGAACACCACTGATGGCTGTGTCACTGGCATCGACACGTAATAAAAATTCCTTACTAAAATCTGGCAAAAGTAAACATAATGAAATTCTGACTCTACATTATCAAAAGCACTTATTCTCTCAGCTGTTCAACTAAATTTCTCATTCTTGCGCAACAATTGAAATAAAGGTGCACTGATGTGCGCTAATCTTGGAACAAACTCTCTTATAATAATTTATTATTCCAAGAAATCCTCTCAATAATTTAATACTACTAGGTCTAGGGTACTTCTTGATGACTTCTAGCCTAGATTCATCAACTCTTACATGATTCTGCGATAAATCATACTCCCAAAAACTTTATTTCACGTTTGATAAATTCACACTTCCCAAGGTTCACTTTGAGACCATTATTTGCAAGCACCTCAATAATCTTGCGTATATGTACTATATGCTCATCTAAACTTTTACTAAATATTAAAATATCATCAATATAATGCGCCACAAATGAATTAAATGGTTCTAAAATCTGTTGCATTGCGCGTATCAAGGCGGCAGCCGAACTACTCAAACCATAAGGTACAACCTTAAATTGATAAACATTGCCATCAACCATAAAACCACAAAATCTCCTAGATGCTTTGTTCAAAGGTACCAACCAAAAACAGCTCTTAAGATCTAGTTTCGTAAAATAATTTGCAAATAA
>RXPK01003186.1:0-46894 GCA_004143645.1 Protaetia brevitarsis
TTTTACTAATTTTGATTAGTCATCTTGTCTTTGCCTTTGCGCAATGCCCCAATGCGGAGTGCTCTAGCTTTGTGTATTGTCTTGCATTTGTTGGTTAAATTATAATTTTGTTAATAACACTTTGTATGGTCTTTGTCTGAATTAAATGTTTTTATTATAACATGTCTTTGTATTTTTAAATAATTAGTAATCGCAAGCCTCAGCCACGAGCACAAGTAGCACGATTACAGAACAGAGAGAGAATTAATTTTTAATTTGTGATTATTAATAGATAATAGACAGATATATAAAATTGGTATAATTAACTATTATATAAATGGGGGCGTTGCAATTTTTTTTTCTTGTAAAGGGGGTGGTAGTCCATAAAAGGTTAGGAACCTATATGTTCTAACTCAACTGGTGCTGAATAAACCAAACTTGTCATAAGCCTCTAAAGAATGAAATCAAAAAGATTTCTTTGCCGTCAATAAATATGCATTAATCCAAATAAATTATTTTTTTAAATAATGGTAATGCAATAAATGCTAAAAAAAATATTTGGATTAATTCTGAACACATGGCTTCGCTTCCTTAACCGAAGACCGAATGAATTCCGTAAAAATGAGACATACCTATTACTTCAACATGCATCCCCTCTAAGGACACATATTTACAAGTGTTTTTTCTACGCCTACTTGACCCTTCGAAATACCAAGAATTAGCGACGAATATGAATCTTTTCTTTTCTACCCTCATAAATAAATTAAACTGGAGTGCTGCAGAGGTGCCCCTCCCTTATTTAATAAGTTGAATGTTTTTTTTTTCATATATGTGGTTTCGTATGCGTCTAACCCTTTGGGTGAAAAAATGAACTAGTTTATTTCTTATTATTACGATAATTTTGTTAAGCTAATTTTTCTTCTTAAAACACAAATGATTTTACTTCTCTTGTTATATTAACAGAACAATGCTTATGTTATACCTGCAGTAAAAATGCCTCGTAAGGAATTTGATAGTTAATGCACGTGTATGATTTCCAGACGAACAAAAACTTTTAGAATTTCAAAATGCCGTTGGAGATGCTCAAGGTTACCTTTTAATCAACAGATCGGACGGGCCATGCCAAAAAATAAATCCACCTTCTATTACAATTTAATATGATCGAAATATCCGCACATTTTAACGAACGCTCGAGAAATGAATATCTAATTAGAAAGGTAGCGGTAAATTCTATAAATAGGACGTGCGCCGCGCTATCCGCGTAAAGGTGCCTTCGCATATCGAAACGGAAGTTATGAAGGAAGTCGGTGCCTGTCCTGATTGCATAACCCACGAGACACCGAACCGCATTGTTCTAGACTTTTTTTGGGCAAAACTGTGAACTATAACGGCACCGGAAGAAATTTTTTAACGTGCACGTCGTGACTTACTTGCACTTGGATTATCATTGAAAATTCGATTACCGTATAAAATCGTAGAACCGTTGTTACCTTACGAGTTACTTAAAAGATAGTGGCGACGATAAAATAATACTTCACCAAAAAACTGTTGACGTAAAGGAAAATTATATAGGCTTACCTTCTCAGAACTCATACTGCTTTAATTTTTGTGCAAATTACGCTGTGTTGTTATGAGAGATTGATTGTGTTAAAATTGTTAGCATTTCCTTTATAATTCTCAGGAACATAGCATTTTTTATGTCTATAGGCGGGTGTAGACCCGAAGAAGGCAGCTCAGCCAGAAAAAGCTCACTCAGGTTGGAGCCTATCAGAAGAGTTCGCAATCTGGCTGAGAGCTTAACCTACTGACACTGGGTTCGTCCAACCGATGGAACCCAAAGTGCGTCTGCCTGTCCCCGTCCATGGCCGGGCAGTTGACAAGAAGGTGAGCAGGAGTTTCCTCCGCACTCCCACACTTCCTGCACAGAGCTTTACTAGCCCCACCTGTGTTCATTTAGTGCACAGTGCCCAGTTAAGATTCCTGTGAGTAATCTCAACCTGTCCCTGCTCATAAAGACTGCCATACGGAGTCTTTCCTCATTCGGTTGAAGCCCTAGGGATTTACAGTGCCTAGCGCCGGCGAGTCCATTCCAAAAGGAGCAGTGCCTAGCAGCAAGCTGAAACCTGACAAACGTTTTGATGCTGCTGTAGGAACTACCACGCGTCGGTTCTGGACCTACAAACGGCAGATCGCTGGCGCCCCTTGCTAACGTGTCAGCTATTTCATTACCTCTGATCACAGAGTGACCTAGCGTCCATCTAAATATAACATTTAGATATTCCGCCAGCTGTTTAAGTTTTCTGTGGCACCCCAATACCACCTCAAATCTGACAGCTGATGATTTCTACCCTTTCCATTCTTATGTAGGCAGTTTGAGATGCCCTCAACACAAATCTGCACGGCAATAATTTCAGGTAAAAAAGATTTGTTAAAGCAACAAAATATGTTGGTTGTAGGTATTTGTTTAAAGCAAATAATAATTTGTTTAGTCTAACAATACGGCTATTTGGCCGCACAATGATATTTGGTGGGAAGTGTCGACTCTAAGCTGATTTGGTACTGCGTAAGCGCCCTAAATGAAGTGGGCACCCAAAGGGAATTAACATTGGCCAGGGATACTAACCACTCGGGTGTCAGGGTGAATGAGGCGGTGGATGAGCTGACCAGGTGAAGTTCGTCAAGATCGTTTGTTGGGGCTGACTCTTCTTTTGTGACTTACCAGATCACAAATTAAAAAATCCATCAATAAATGGATACATAGTTAGTCCAGCGAGTGATGGCAAAAATTACAGGGACAGTGACAGATAAAAGAGCTTCTAAAGGAACAGACGAGACGTCTGAATTTACTATGGATCTACTGAATAACGACTAGGAAGACTATCAAAATGATAATAGATCTGCTGACTGGTCACTGTAGACTAAATAGACATACGTACAACATAGGTCTGTTAGATGACGCTACTTGCAGATTCCGCCAAGATATGCTGAGCCAAAAGACCGTCACCTTGCGAAGACAAGGTTTGTAGTAAACGGGCACCAAGAAGCCGCTCTCAAAGATGATAAGTACAATTAAAAGGGCAAAATAAGAGAGCGCTTTCTAGGAAAAAAGGGACCATATAGCTGAAAAGGTCGCGGTGAAACAGGTCGGTTGACCACCCGAATTCTATTCCTAATCTAATCTGCATGGTTCTAAATAAATACATATCTTTTCCAATTTTGGAAAAGATATGTTATTGGCGTAGAGCCCCTAAAAGATATTGAGACGAACACTGTTATCTATAAAGCGCGGGCAAAAAAAATATCTCGTCGAAAGTACACCGAGAAAATAGAAGTTAAATTTAAAAAAAAAATAGGTTTTATTAAAAACATATTGTTCAGGTAGCCAAAATATAGGTAAGTTAACAAGAAAATCGTGATAAAGATTAGATGAAATTATGTTATTTCTATTTTATTAATTTAGCAACATCAACTAGTTCACTTGTTGGGGTTGCTAAATAGTTAATAATTATAATTATTGTTTGATGAACGAACTGAGGGTTATTAAGATACATGGATTAGGTTAACCAAAATTGCAGTTGTTGCCAATATGTAATAATAGAAAAGTCACTCTTTCTCAAATTTAATCCTCTCGATTTCCAAACACTTGCGCTGATATAAACATTATTATCGCAAAGTTTTATACCCATGTAGTACACTGTTGAAAATTTTAACACCTTTTTGACTTTTAAAGTCAGGAGTCCCACTCTTTGCGGGTTATTTTGTCGAGAACTATACGAGTTTTAATTGACGAGCAAAGATAGTCAAGTATTGTCTATGCTAAGGTATTTTCCACTGACGGGAATTAAAATACTTCTAGCCACTGTTGTGTGATCTAGACTAGACAATTTACTAGCTGTTAACTAAATGAAGGCGATCTTTGATGATTTAACGCCCTTTCTAAACGACTTTTTGTTAATTGCAACTCTATTTCTTAATGCTAGATGTTCTCTCTTAAACTTTTCTCAATTATAAATATGCAGAACAACTCATTCAAATTTTTTGGTTCAACTAAACGTGCAATTTTTCAAATGTTTTAATAATACCTAATAGAATGTCCCCAATACATCTTTAAGATGTTGAATGTTTATCAGCTGGAATTAACATTTATACACAAGGTACACTTTGCAGTCAGACACATTTGTGGTTGTTGGTTGTTAATACGCAGAAATAAACGCAATAACAGTTACACGTACAATGCACCTGGTGCGTATAATGCAATACCGTATTAGATTAGGTGGGGTTTCTATATTTCTATCCAGGGAAAAATTTGATGGTGACGCTCTGATGTCTAGAAAAATAGGAAATCCTCAAATCTGAACAAAGAATTCACACGAAATTCAGTAATTTCTCTTATTAAACACACGTAGTCTGGCAAAAGTTGTAAAATAAACACTAAATATTTGACGAGCGCAAAATTAACGCCACACCGTATATTTTCAAACAGTGAGCAAATCATGAGATAGTGTATGAATACACAAATTACCGTAAGGATAGTTCTCATTTCACCGCGCCAACAACGTATATACTACAACGGTCTTCCAGACAGAGGTACTCGCCCTTGCAGCCTGTACAGAAATGATTGCAAAAGGGGACTACACGAGGAGGAAAATTAATATAATGACTGACAGCCAGGCTGTCATCAAGCAGTCTCGACCCCGTTAACTAGGTCAAAACTAGTTAAGAGACTGCAAACAATCCCTCAATGCACTGGCACGAGACTACACGGTGTCTCTGATTTGGGTGCCGGGACATGAGGATATAAAGGGCAATGTAATAACCGACGAACTAGCCAAGGAGGGCTCTAAAACGCACTTCATGAGTCCGGAGCCCGTATGTGGAATTACTAAGGATTCCGCACAAAGGGAGATCTGGACCTGGTTAGATAAAGAAAGTACAAAGAAATGGAGGTCGACTAAAGGTAACCTCCATAGCAAAGCGCTAATAGGGGATGGGGATACTGGATTCTCTGATAACCTACGCAGGCGCAACAAGAAAGAAGCTGAAACCATTACTGGGCTAGTAACTGGACACTGTCCCCTGAAAAAGTATCTATACAACACAGGTCGAGTAAGCGAACCATGGTGCAGAAGATGTGAACTACAGGAGGAAACGAGTTTACATGTGATCTGCACATGTGAGGAATTGAAGGTACTCAGGCAGAAATATTTCGGAAGAGATCTATTGGAGCCCTCAAAGGTTCTCAAGTTCACACTGGGCAGAACACTGGGCTTTATAGAGAACACCAAGCTGCTCGAATGAGCACCTAGCTCAAGTACCCGGACTTTAGGTGCCCACCCTAACTTAATAATGAATGAATGAATGAACGTATATACTTAGCGTGGCAAACATGGCTATAAAATATTTATTATTTTAATAATAAAAAGCAGAACCACTTATCTCGTTAAAAAGTTGAATATAAATAAATCCTGCTTGAATACGTCATTTTGTTTAAGCAAGCCAGGGTTCCATGTTAAACTCTGAGCAGGGTTCCACTCGCCAAAAAAATTGAGAAGTACTGTACTGTGCTGTACATTTAAAGTTTAGTGAATGAATTCCAACAGTCCTAATACGTATGAGCACAGGTCTAATTTCAATCAAGTTCTCATATTTGAAACTTGATACTTGATAGTATAAATTATCCGAATTCTTGCATACTCGAAACTAGTAACGGTTTTACCCAATGTCGGGTATTCGGTTTCCGTGTACCTGATTTCATGTATCCACGTTCGATTATCCGGTTTAGAGGTTCAGGACAGGGTACGCAATTCTGTTCTCAACACTACACGCGGCATTCAAAAGTCCATGACAATCCTTATTAAGCTGATTTGCCAACATAAAACATTTAGAAATCCAACTTCTCATCGATTTATCGAGTAGGACTGCGAATAGGAAAACAAGTAGCCATTTTTGTATCAAACTTTTTCAAAAACTTTCAGCAAAACAGGTTACCAATCATTGACGCATCAAAACTAAATTTATAGATTTACACAGAAACATAATTGATCTATGCAACAAATGTAAGTAACATAACTGCCATGATTCTGAAAAATAAAGCGAAGTAAAATAATTAAAGCGTTCAATAAATGTTAAATCTGCATACATACATGCAATTAGACCTGAATACATCTGGGCCTTGTTGCATCATATGGAAATTGCTTATTATAGTACTAATTTACCTCGATTATAATCTTAAAAAGTTATATAAATGGCAGTTAAATTACACCGAGCAGATGCCGCTAAAAAGAAACAAAATGTCTCAACTTTTGTTTATGTTTGTAAATATAACAGGTCCATGAGCGTGCCAATAAAACTGGCATAACAGGCTACGTGTTTATACGGAATAATTTACGTGGGCGTGTATTTATCTCTGAAATATTTGTGCTTGGTTTTATTATGCAATCGATCTTCCTTTTTAAATTGAAGAAACCAAATCTTAACATGAACCAGAACTGGTGATTCTCTGTATTGAGCACTTTCACCAGTGCATTCTCCTACATCATCGCTAAGTAATTTTTTATTCTGAAACATTTTTTTTATTTAAATGGCTGTTCAATACAATTAATTATAACGCTTGTAGTTTAGTTATTATGCAAGTAAATCAGACTAGTGAAAAATAAGTATCTAACTTGCATTAAGCCTCTTCCACTTATAAATTTAAATGGGATATTCTTTTCTGATTCACGCCGTATCTGCACAGCCCCAACACATCCCTTGTACGTAGTGTTAATTAAAGAAAATTAAATTACAAAAAATTATTTACGAGCTATCGTTAAATTTTATGCGCGTAATGTAATTTTACGTTATTGGATGTGCAGTAGAGACACCGGCCTGTGATACTTGTACAACATAAAATTTTATGGATATAGATAAAGACAAGAACGTATACATATTTTTACGTAAATGGGACACCACGAGTCGAAAAATGATCTTCTGTCAGATTTTAAGAGAAAAAGAATTTTCTTTCCTAAAATTGGATTAGATCGTTGAACTACTGGAAAAATAAAATCAAAATAGATTTATGCGTCAATAATTTCCTTATCCGTTTAAAAGGAACAATATACACAACAAACATACAAACGAACTCTTTTTCGAACTTTATCGTCGGAATCTTGCTTTGTCACAGAAGAAGAAATCAGATAGGTTTAAATTTGGCAAGGTAACCTAATTTTATGTTATATACCCTAGTAGAAAGTGAACTTACACTAATGTTTGAGGCTTTTTTTAACACTAATCTATAAACGTTCGGGTCGAATCCGACCCAAGGGCAGAAATTTTGGACGTAAAAGTTACGCCCAACCAACCACTTACTCCAAACCTCGTGACTTTGTGTAACCTTTCTCTCAGTTATAACTGAGAGCTGGAGCGAGAAGGTTACCAAGGTACCTGTAGTCTTTATCTTTTTTGGGTTGCCTTTATTATGTCGTATTCGAGCCTACGTTTATGTTCTAAAAGTTCTAAATTTATTTGGTACATTCCTTTATTAATATTAATATTAATTATTAATATTTCTTGTTAGAGCAATTGTTGTGATTAAAAAGATGGAAGCAGAAACCTTGCAAAAATAAATGTTTAATTTGCCACGTGTAAACTATGCTGTTGACTTCCAGTCAAACCCCTATTAATATTTTTAATTGTTCAGACAATTCATTCCTGTCCAAGTTTAAAACAAAATCTGGAAAGGCGGTACCACATGACTCGTCGATTTGGATTATTTAGAATTGCATCCATCGTTAATTACAGTATAATATAAAAAAAATATATGTTATGCCTCTTCGGTAGAAGTAAAAAATCCCTTTAGACATTGTCAAGATCCAATATGATGTTAATAAGGAAAGTTGATGATGATTAGGATGAACTAGAAACATGATATAAAAATTGTTGATGCACCAGTAGACTGAAGTTCGAAAATGACATTGAAAAAGTGCTCCTACTATTTCTCTACAGGTGCGAATAAATGCAATAGAAGCAAAACAAGAAAATCAGCGATTTGTACTTCCTTTTTCGATTCCCGATCGTTATTTGTGAAGTTCGTTCGTGGTGGTTTTGTAACAAACAGAAAATTTGGCAACACTCGTTACCTTCAACAATAAGGGAGATAAAAAAATCAGCCTGTACAGAAAGGAAAATCATATTTTCCTAATTTTTATATTCATGGGTCATCTACTTAATATTTTTTACAAGATACATCCAGAGTTAAACCTAACCATTTCAAATGTTACTTATATTACATGCACACCCTACTCATATTATGCAGTACAATGCATCGCTGGATACCCCAGTGAAAATATCCAAGTTCTATAATTATGTCTACCTCCTCATTGTTCATAATATTCATTCACAATGACAGCAAATCACCAGACCCAATATCATAACAATCACAACCGGAACAATAGTAAACGCAGTATCACTCATATGTAAATTATAATGAATCATTCTAATTAAATTTAACGATTAAAAAATTTGCATACTCTTAATAATTCTTTTAATTATCTATAGGTCAGGCATTCTTTAATTTATTTAATTTATTACTTATCAAGGTAATTAAACTTGAACTTTAAAAAATAATTCATTCAACTCCCTACTTTCACAAGGCTGTCAAGTTTAAAACTCTGATTCGCTTACACGAATAATAATATTTGCGTGGGCCTGAATTATATGTTTTGTGAAATAAATGCGGCGTTTTAGTCCTTTTTTTTATCTATAGAACTGTGTGTTATTAGAGCAGTATGTATTTATTATAATTTATCGTTGGAAATTATCCTAATTATTGGTGTATACATGTTTCTTCAATAACATTACTAATAACAGGCTTTTTCCGCATAATATTTGACTGAAATTAAATCATGGTTAATACGATTTTGTGCAACATTATAACAAAATATTAAAACACTGGTTGAATACAACGTAACTATTTCTCTTGCACGAGATCTAGCTTGATAAAAATAGAGTTTTGCAAAGATCGCATACAAAGAAACGCCTCTATAAGATATACTTCCCACACTACTTTTTCTATTAGGATAGTTTTCAATGTTCTTTATTCTAAATTAAACATTTAGAGTTTTTTTTTTCATTAACGGGTTCGTAATACTCACAGTTATATGGATAAATATGTATAAATATTACGTTACAAAACTGTTTTAATTCCTTTGTTCTCCTAAGAAAGCACACAATGGGTCAACCATATGATCAATTTTTCAGAAACTATGGTCAGTGACATTAAAAGTGTTACACCCAGAAGGAATAATTTGTTCAACTTGATTTTTTGGCATCAGAATAACTATATTTAAACGAAGCTATGTTAGAATTGTGAACATTGCATCTTTCATAATTTTTTGCGGAAAAATATATCTCTTATTTTTTTTTGTAAAGAAACATGGTTTTGAGAGCTAACTAGTACAGAAATGTTTAGTTATTACGCGTCCGTCTTGCGCGAGTGTTAAGCGTGAAGAATGCTAAGAGTTGGAAGACGTCAAAATTGTCACCGTGTTAATAACTTTGACAGGGGTGGAATTCTTGCCTATCGAGAAGTTGGTTAGTCCTATCGCGAAATTGGCCCATTAACTGTAGCGTAATGACGGTAATGCATGTGTATCTAGTGTGGACAGAAGAAGGTAGAGAAACACGAAGACCAACTGGTCAACAGAGGCATGCCACAGAGCGTCAAGACAGGCGCTTCACACAACTAGCCCTACGAGACCGCTTTGTTACTACACGTCAAATCGTTGACCAATAGTTTGCAGAAGAAGGTAGATCTGTTACTATGAGTACATTCTATCGCCGCATTCGAGTCTCTGGACTTTTTCATGTCATCCACGATTAGTGCTTCTTTTGACTGCGGACCACTGTCGTCAACGTTTAAGTTGATGCAGAGAACGGCAGCATTGGGAGACAGAATGGCATAATGTCGCCTTCGGCTATAAATCGTGATTCTGTCTATGTATGCACGCTGGCCGCAAAAAGGTACAACGCCGGCGTGAAGAGCAATGTGACATTGTGTTTGCTGTTGAGAGGCATGTACGGCCGCCGCCTTAGATTATGTCATAGGTTTTTAGTTCAGGCCTAGTGCGGACTATATTGATATATCTGCTTTAAAAACGGGCCCTTCGTTATTTTCAAGATACCTACATTCATTGTATATATTAACCAAAACTTCTACATGCTTTTATTTGTTTGTTTAGTGGCAATTTTAGTCACCATAGATAATACAGATACATATTAAGTTTGGCCGAACACGGTTTCTAAGTGGTGCAAGAGGTAACGTAATATTAGAAGTTTTACGGTCTGGGTGTTAGTAAGAAAGGGATGGTGCTAGGCGGTAGGGCTCTATACTACTCAGATCAATTGTAGTGGTTGGTCTACATTTATAGAACAAGATGACTAATTTATTTATATATTTTAATTTCATTGCTTTTGAAAACAACTGTGACATTATAATAATAAAAAATACACTCACTACAGTGTTTCGAAAAATTAAAAAAAAAGGAATAGCCAAATGTTGAATCCAGTGTTTTAATACTTATCCATTAAATTATTCATTTTGAAATAATTAGAAATATACAGCCAATGGGAAAATAACATCATCAACATTTATCAATGAATACCTTATTTATAATTTTAACATACAATTACCAAATTGGTATTTATATTTTCGCAAAACTCTTGAATTAATATTTGGTATAGTAATCATTATTGGTAATACACTCTGCTACTCTTTTTGTCATAGAAGCAACTAAATTTTCGTAATAATCAGTGTTCTCAAACATTCTCCCAAATAGTTTGTACACTCTCACAGGAAAAATCGGGACACCAGCAATCGAGAATTTTAAAATTTCTTGGGTGTAAATGCAGCTTTAAACAGAAATATAAATGTATTGGAGTTTCAGCGGCGGCGTTTCCTTTAGAGATACCGAATACGGAAATATTCATGCAAAAAAAAACACGTAACAACAAAAAGGCCTCTTGAATAGACGGCTTCATTTAAAAATATAGTATATGTATTTAACTAATTTGATGTTATGTAGAGACACTTCTTTTTAAAGAAAACATATGGTGATGGAATTTTAAAATTATATTACTTGTTAGTGCTGCTTTGATATTAGTCACTTAGTTCGATTTATGCGCGCAAGTATAACTTTAGCAATAGACAATCAATCAGTCTCCTTATAATTTCGGGAAAGTGTGATTTTCATAGATTTATTGATTACACAATTATTGATGTATTAACTATTATTGTTGGTTAATATTCTTAATTATTGCATTACTATCAAGTTTTTATGTATTAAAAAATTGACAAAAATAATTTATTAAATTAAATAATTTCTTTTCGCAAAGAAATTATTTATTTTAATAACCCGGCGTTTATTGTATATTCAAGAAACATATTGCAGCTATGGTCTGTGTAATCCAATGTCGTTCTATTTTCTTGAAATATAGACAACGCTTGGTCTGTTTACAACCTGACTTTATGTAGCACAGGTTTCTTAACAATTATTTAAATATTATTGGATTTATAATACATAACAAACATTGTAAGAAACCATATTGTTCGTCAATCTCAGTTAGTGCTGAAATATTTGTTTTTGGATTTGATTCATTTAATTTTAATATTTTCGCATTTCTACTGCCTGGAGCTGTGCTACAGACCAAAAGTGTTTCAATATAATAACGATATTGGATTACACAGGCGATAACTAAGATATATTTCTTGAAAATATAATAAACGGAGAGTTAATACAAAAAAATAATTTCTTTGCGAACTTAAATTGCTTTAAATCTTAAAACTGTTTTTGGTATTTTTTTAATAGATAGACGAAAACATTAAAGTAATAGAATATTTAAGAATGCCAAGCAACAATAATAATTTAAGAATACTAAACAATAATAGTGTAATCAATAAATCTGTAAAAATCACATTGTCCCAAAAGTCAAGAGGCTGATTGACATATTGTCTATTGTTAACGAAAGTAACTAATATCAAAGTAGCACCAAGAAGCAATGTAATTTTAAAATCCCATCACCATATGTTTTCTTAAAAAACAATTATCTCTGCATAACATCAAACAAGTTAAATACATACACTGTATTTCTAAATGAAGCCGTCTATTCAAGAGGCCTTTTTGTTGTTATGAATCTTTTTTTGCATGAATATTTCCGTATTCGGTATTTCGAAAGGAAACGCCGCCACCGAAACTTTGATTTGTTTATTTTTCTCTCTATACATTTATGTGATTTATGGCTTTCATAAGTGAATATATCCTCTAAAAGCTGCATTTACACCCAAGAAATTTTAAAATTGACGATTGCTGGTGTCCCGATTTTTCCTGTGAGAAGTGTACATGTTGAGTGAGGTGTGCGACAATTCTTTGTCGAACACATGTTGCTCCAAATCCTCTCGTGGTGGTGTTACAATTATCAATGCTCCAATAACCGGTTGTTATTCTTCCTTCAGTGAACTATTGTGTTATGTTTTCCACATTATATCTAATATTTGTTCGTCTCCATAAGACAGAACATCTTCGGAGGAAGAAAACATGTTTCCATCAGAAAATATTACATTCTGCTAGTTCCTATTTAAATTTCGCTGGTAAAAAAGAAATCTGGTGGCAGCGTGTTCAGGTTTGAGTGCCGTTTTCTTCGCAGGCTTTCTACTATGATAACCAGTCTCATGTAATCTTCGGCTGATGATGGTTTGGGAACAATGTAAATTAAGTTGTTCCCTAATTTTTACAGAATACGTAAATGGGTTTTCGGAAACTATATTTAATATTTCAGCGTGCTCCTCGCGCTTAGTGACACTTTTACGGCCCTCTCTAATTGTTTCTAACGACTGGGTTCCTTACTCTCGTGCTAGCTTAATCCGTCGTTCTTGCTGTTAATAAATGTGTTACGTTCTGTGTTGCCTAATAAATGAATGAGTTTGTGCTAAAAGAAAACTAGCTTTGTTGAGTCTTACATTGAGAATGAATAGAATGTAATAAATCAAAACGGCTTATTAGTATAAGTTAAGAGTTTAAGAAGTAAGTAGTAAGTTTAAAAAATTAAATAAATCAAATTTTTGTAGTATATTGTTTTCCAATTTTCGGTAAACGCGTGATATACAGACATGATTATGTGAAAAGTAAATAAACAGCCTAACGAGCAACCATAAATTATGTTTTCACGGTACCTTGCTTATGTTAGACGAGCAGATTTGGAGCATTTGAATGCGTTGGACCCCTTAAAGGAGATATACTACTTTGGGTGGTTCTGGTATGTGTATATCGCCCTATGACATTTCTAAAAATTTCGATTGTACACAAGAGTGTTGAAGTGGTGGTTTGGAGGGCTATTGTCTATAATAGGCGATCACCACTTCTCTTTATTTGAGGCAGTATGACAGCTGCGGTTATGTTGATAATGTCCTACAAACCACTTTATACGTTATCTAGATGGCCGTTCGCACATCCTTTTTCTGCGAACCAATGCACGTCCCCATATTGTTCGTCCTAACTTTCTCTAAGAAAGAAGCGTTAATGTTTTGCTGTGGATACCCCGCTTACCGGCTTTAACCTCCATTCAACATGTGCTGAATATCATGGGGAGGAGACTGTCCACTTTGTACCATTCTCCACAGACTCTGGCATAGTTAATCCACAAATTGCAAGTTGCTTGGAACGAGATTCCACAAGCAGATATCGACCATGCCATTTTGTCGATGCATAAGCGTGTACAGGAGTGTACTCAGATACGGAGTCGCCAAACACATTACTAATTTTTTTTCGTATTACATGTTAATAAAGTTTCTTGAAAATGTAATCGTGTCGTTTTTTATGTAAAACTAGCACATTGCCAAAAAATCAAGTTGAATAAATTAGTCTTTCTAGGTGTAACACTTCTAATGTCACTGAGAATATTATTACTCCAGTAAAATTACTTATTCAACGGCTCACCCATGATTTTGAGAAGTGGTAGACTTATATTTTTTGTAGCATAGCTGAAACTAAAACCCCCTCTACTTTCTTCTGCAATCTAGCCCTCCTTTTAGGCACGATCCTAAAAAAAGAAGATCAAGAAAAGTATAGGGTCTAAAAGAAGCATCGGAGATTCCTTATAATCATCTCTTGATTAAAAGAAGAAAACTACGACATTCGTCTAATTTTTTTTTGTTTAATCCATCTTTTGTTTATAAATTTGTCTTAATGTTCTACAGTTTAACTTATAGCTTCTTTATGACAAATAGTGCCTGCTTTGCATTAAATTTCCAGCAATCTTAATTCTCTAAAAAGATGATCTTATGCATTTTGGTCACAAAATTATAAAATATAAAAAGGTATGATGCCCGACAATATTTCGATATCTAAAAATGTTTGTTTCGTTTGCTTGTACCTTTGTTACTTTCTCATTTATTTGTTCTAATTTTTCTCGTAAAATTTTAAGAAAGTTAATTCTTTGAAAATGTTCTCTTCTAAACCCTTTTGCCCAAATTTGCCCGTCTCCATTTGCTAGAGACTCGTTGCCATCGAATACAGAAGACTTCACAACAATTTTTTCGTTTGATTTATATTCGTTGGATTCACCAGGTCCCATCATGTAGTTGGGCGTTTCAACTACTTCTCGACAATTTAATTTGAACACTGGGGCAGCAAATCCACCCTCGCAAAAGAAAAAGTTTATAAGTATATTTGCTTGTTTTTAAATTATATGTGAATCATATAGGAATTACTCTTTTTACATATATTTTATGGAAATATTTTTATGGCTTCAATTTCAGATACGCATACTGAGGTAGAAGTAGGGATTATTTAATGAAAAACGGATCCATGGAATAATCTCATTTATGAACAATATTATTCGTTATGCACGAGCAAAATGTCCTATTCTCATTACTTTTCAACAAATCTGAATGCATGCACGTGCACTTTCACTTATTTATTTGCCTAGGAATTTATACATTCGTCAATACTGTAATCGCTTTTTTACAGTATTAATATTGTTCTTAGCATACTCCAACATAAGTTGTTTTATTCATGACTCACAAATAGTCAAAACCCAGTTTTATTTGTTCAATCTGGCTTATAGACATAGTTAATTTTTATCCGCTATGTTATTCAAACAGTGCTTGTCTCTATTATATACAGAATTCTAATTTGCTCATGTGAGTTCTGCAAAAACCTTGTTATGAACGTGCTTCTTAAGATTTACACCACTATTATAAAATTATATTTTTATGGAATTTAATGTTTACAAATAAAACTTATTAGGATAACAATATGAGTATGTACTTATCCGTAGATGTTGTCGAATTATAAATCATAGCATAATGCAAAGGTTCCCTTTAAAAGACATTATAACTCATCTAACAAGAGGCAATTAACCGTCAATATTGTGTTACCTTCGGTAATTATCGTCTATTATAGCGGTTTCATAATACTTAGAGTAGTCAGTAATATCAATCACCGACTTGAAAACGTTGCTGTGCGCGAATGAATGTTGACGTAAAAATGCACTTATAAAGGATATAATAAGAGTGAAAGTAGCCGCTGAACAAATAGCGGTAATAATTCGTATGAACAGTGTGTAATGCTATTCATAATAATTCCTTGTCTCGCAACAATGGACGTCACATTTAAAACGTGCCAAAGATAATGTTAAGAAGGATCACATTTCGTAATTGATTTAAAATAATAAGGTGAAATGTAGGTGGTGTTGCTTTGAAACAAATTGCAGCCGTACATCTCAAAGCTATTAGCCCATAATCAGAAGTAGTAAATATGATCTTCTAAATTATACTTATGTATAATGTATGTAGCTAAATGTACGAAAGCAGATAAATAAGCTCTTCAGTTGTGTCGCTAAGACGCCTCTCCTGACAGAGAGCAAGCAGGTCTTTCATGTTTGCCTTTCGCAGACACAACTGCCCCCATATTAACTCCTACGTCAAACTATCACAATCTATAGAGATCAAAAACAAAAGCAGGTACAGGAACAAGACGCATTACTGATACTAATCATTAAAAATTGCGACAAAGTTCGATATTTTCTATTTCTTATAGGTTTATAAGATAGATATTTGTGTTAACATTTTTCTCAATATAATGTAAATACTTCTAAATAGGAATCATATGCAGCAAACCCATTTGATTAAGAGACAGTCAAGATATTTTTCTGATTTCTTAATTCCTTTCACTCATCATTTCTATAATATTACAATATATATTCTTTTAAATTTTAACTAAGTATGGAAACAAGGTGTCATCCTTTCATGTAATGGAGTGTGAGAATTTTACTACCACGTAAAAGATTTTTATGGATTGTGTTTGGCACAAAGTACAGTTCCTCCCTCAAAAAGGTTAACAATCTGAAACGCGATTTTGATTATATATTCTTAGGTTGAACTATACATACAACTGTGTTTATTTGAGATAATTTTATTCATGCCAGCCGAAGAGTAACCCACATACGTAATGTTTACTTGTATACTGTTTGTAGTAATTGAATAGTACATATAATTACTTACATAATACAATCCATAAAATCGTACTTGCGCGGTACCTTTTTCTGTGTTCTCATTCTGAGCTATCATGTTTATACGGAAAAATACTATTAACCGGGGTTGTAAAATAAAAACAAAATAAGTTATACAAATAAAATTTTGAAGGGGAGGCTGTAAGAATAGTGCTTATATAGGGACGGCAGATACTTAAATTTGGCCGTCGTTATCTAGTTAATCCATTAATGGCCGAAGTGTCAGAAACGGACCATAAATAGATTTTTTTATTTTTTTACGAATAGAAATTCATATATGTATATATTCTCTTAATAGTTCGTTTTTGATACTTTGACCATTAAAGGGTTAAACATTTACAGTAAACATTCGTTAAACGATGTTGTCAACCTAAATTTATTCAAATTCCTAAGATATCTATAAACATGTTCCCAACATGCATTATTTTATACAATTAAATTAATGAGACGTAATTATATTATACGCGCGCGAGATACAGGTTACACAAAATTTAAAAAATACGAACATAATAACACAATGATTACCGCAGAATGTTATCTCAAACACCCGGACATTATCTTGCGTACCTACACTCAAGTGGACTTTTAACTATAACGAACTAGTACAAAAGAGATACAAAAAAACTAAATTATACATATCTGTGTTCTGGTAACACACTGAGGGAACTTATAAATACTTCGCCACATAAAACTACTACGTAATTTACTAGACATATATTACTATATATAGCTCGTTATATCTCGGTGTGTTGCAAGGATAATTTAATATCATGTCGAATTAACCTTAGATGTTACATCCAACTCATTGTGCGTAAATTTTACGTTTAATACATGTCGTTTTTTCAGATAGATAATTTACGGAGCATTTACGGATGATTGCTTTCTGGAAATACATACTTGACATGGAAACTCCACTATAATAGTCCGTAAAATTTTTAAATAATTTACCTTTAGATATGAAAACGGACATCAGGAAAAATGCGCTACACTCGCTTCTATAATAACGAAATTGGAATAGAAATTTATCATGTTTTCCTGAGATCTTTACGTTCATGTACCTTACCAGTAATATGGAATATTCCTTGGCTTCTTCAAAATAAAAGAATATATATATGGTGGTGAAATAAATGAAATTTACTTGCTTCGTAATGAAACAAGAATTAGGTTTCAGTAATTGTGTAGTTTATTTTACGGCTTTGTAACGTTTCGGGACATTAATAATTTCGTCCCTTCTTCAGACCTATAGGATGGAATTATAATAAATTTACAAAAATAATTAACTAGATTCGAGAGGGAACTTACAGTCGCCTAAAAATGCGATACCAAGAAACAAAATGGTGGCTTCACAATCGAACTGACGCGTTTTGAAATTTTTAAAATTGAAATTACTGACATTGGTCTTCTTAATTAAAAATAATTTACAACACTGAATAACACATAATTAAGACGAAATAAATATAAAATTAATGTAAACCGGACATACTACAACAAATTAAAAGCCCAAAAAGGCTGTACAGCTCCGAGGATGGAGAGAGAATGCGGAACTACGTTTTTTTTGTTTATAATTTATTTTGATTTCTTTCTATCTCTTGCAAGTATACCTCCTGTACTGTTTTCCTTTCTTTTCTATTATTTTTGCCACTGTTGTGTTCCATTCTTCCTTTGGTCTAGCTCTATTTCTTTTCCTCTGTATCCTGGCTTATATATTACATTAAACTAGTCATTTTCGTTTTTCTTGAAATTTCTTTTCTGTTTAGGAACTTTGTTGAACGCTGTGATACAACTTCTTAGTTTTGCTTGATCCTATTATTTATCTCCATATCTTGCTTCCCGTTATTCTCTATGGTAACTTCCAGGTATCGGAACTGGTTCACTTGTTCTATCTCGACTCCATCAATTTGAATGTTCGCAGTCTGTTGTGTTGATCTGGTGCAACTACCATGAGCTTTGTCTTTGCGGTATTAATATTCATTCCATGGTTTTTTAGTGTTTCGTTCCATGTTTATAAATTACTTTGCATGTCCTCTTCTTTTTTTGCCATAATTACTATGTCACCTGCATACGCACATTCTGTTATGTTACACTTTGTAAATTTCTGTACCCTATATGCATTTTCTCTACTTTTGGAGCGTTTTCTCTAATAATGTCGTTCATGAATATACTCCATATATGAAATATACTTCCCACTTTTCATTGTACCCTTCTATGGTATTGATTCATAGCGATAAAAAAACATGGATAATCAATATTTCCGCTCTGGTGTGAATTGGCGAATGTTTGCTGCGAATATTCGCACTTGCAATCCTGTTCACTATTACTGTATATAGAAGAAACAATATTTGTCAACGATATTTTTTGAGGACGAAAGTGAAAGATATTCAAAGAATTTACTATCCTCTTGATCTTGATATCTTTATTTATTAACACTTTTATTTATTTTACAAGTGTAAATGATCTAGTTAACTACCGTATGAGATCGTTTATTTAATTAAAATATTAATACCTTTAAGACCCATTTATGTTGTTTAAATTACGTTAAACTGTATATCAACAGCTGCTTTTTCATTGAAATATCCCACTGCTAACTGGATTAAACAATAGAACAACAGTTTGACGGAGTTTTGCTGAAATCGTGGCCGTAATAATTATAAATACACAACGAGAAAGCTTGACATACGGTGTAAGAATTATAACCCAGATTCCCATGGATTTACACGAAAATCCCATAAACAATGCGTCTGTGTAATACACATTTCCACACTTCGCTTTGTGCAAGTAAACATTACATAGATACACACAAATAATGGGAATGTACTGTTGCTCCTCCATTAGTTCCTTTCAGAAGTAGAAACACATAAACAGAGAATAAATTGGATTGCGGTACGATGTTGGAACAAGAGCTACACCGTCGTTATTATTAGAAACTCGTCTTATCGGAAATACAACAAGGTGTAACGTAAATGGTATCTAACTGTGCGTTCGAATTTATAGTCTAGACTGTGCCGTGCTTCATACATTTAAATGCACATGTAAATATGGTGATTATTTATAACACGACGGTACCGTTTTGAAATATACATATACATAAACATTGCTTAATTCATTTGTGTATGTGTGTATACTCCTAACTAGCATTGCAGTAATTTACTATAAATTGTCAACCATTCCTGTCGGAACTTTGGAAAGCAAAAGCTGAAGAGTAATATCGCATACTTTAAACACTTTCCTTTTCAAAGTAAAATCGTTTTCTGATGACGATTCATTTAACTTGTAGGTGTAACATCATCAACAAGGCAAGGGGCGAAACATGAAACACCGCAAGCATTTCGTCTTATTCAATTATTCATAGGCCCACATGTCATTGCCTCTCTTCGTGTATTCAAAATATTTGCAGCATGTACTTTCACCTACGATTTTACCCTCAGTAATGTTTTCTATATTGTGCTGTATGTCCTTATTGGTGTTCTGCTGTTCGAAAAATAGATAAAAATTGTTATTTTTTTTTTGAAAAGTGTAAAACAAAGAACTTTTTACTAAACTTCCTTACTGAAGAAAATATTTACTCTATTATAGGTTTGATAGCTTAATTTACACAATATTTGATTCTTTTCTTTACGCATTTATGAACTTCTGGAATACATCTTGCTGATTTAAAAATAATCAGTATGCTTTTACCGCTCTCCCTCTGGAGGTTTTGACGTTTCCATTAACGGTTTAGAATCGATACTGTGTGCACTAGATAAATTTACCTGATGTGATATGCTTTTATTTGATGGTTTTAATCTTGACTTCTTAGAACGAATATCCACTGCAAAGCTGCTACAGATTTACCAAATTCCTTCAATTTAATTCAACAAATTTTGTTCCCATACGAATTACTCTACTTCATTAACTTGGCGAGATATTTTTTTTTTATTTCATTAGTCAATTTTAATATAAATACTGCACTTTTTATCCCACCTTATCAGATCATCATGTTATTTCTGTTACATTTGCAGTAAATACCAGTTGCAGTCGGGATAAAATGTTTTTCCACAAACATGACATTGAAGAAAACAATTTAATATCGCTTGTCCATAATCTCTCTCATTTTGATTGGACTGTTTTGGACCCTCTAGCTGCTAATGTAGCTTTTGACTTATTTTTTAATATTTTTATTAATGCTTTCAACGATAATTGCCCTTTAAAAGAATTTTCTTATCAACACAATTATAGCAAGCTTAAATGATACACAAATGACATCAAATCAATTAAAGATCAACTTGAAATACTTGATATTATACGTAAAACTAACAAAAGCGTTAAATCTACAAATTTATTCGATAAACTTCAATAAACAAAAATTATGAAGCTGAAATAAAAATGCAAAAGAACGTGCCAATATTGGTTACATTTTGAATGCAGATAAAAGAATAAAGTATCATGGCAGATTATCAATTCAAACATTAATTTAAAAAACCTCTCCTACAACGTAATTTTTCAGCAACCGACTTTAATGACTTTTTTACTCTTCATTTGCGGTATAGCTTCAATAATTGAAATTGGGCTATTATTGAAGCTATACCGCAAAGTCAAAATTCTTTTGATGATTACTGGAATCATGTCCCAATTAATAACAATGATTCTTTTTAGCTGCTTCCCACTAATAAAATCGAAATGCATCAAACTACATATTTTGTCATTTGTAACAGTACTTGTTCTGAAATTTATGGACTCACTGCACATATATTAAACAAAGTTAACCTTGCAATTTATTCTCCTTTAGAAATAATCATTAATAAATGCTTCATAGAAGGAATACTTCTCTCACAACTTAAAATTGTTAAAATAATACCTGTTAGAATAGCTGCAGAGAGTTAATAAATAGTATAGGCCAATAGCATCAATTCTACCCGTACTGGCGAGGATTTTTGAAGATTTACTTAAAACTAGATTAGCCAACTGTTTTGAAAAGAAACTTTTATTATTTTTTTTTCCGTATCAATATGGTTATCGTTAAAGCAAATCGACCATCTTAGCATTAATTAAGGTAATTGAAGACATAATAAATGCAATTGATGTATCGCAAAAATGCTCAACGACCTTCATCTTTTTCATTTAATTTGACAAAGATTTGAGCTACTGACTGGTTTGTAGCTAACAAATTAAAATTAATATATATTAATTAATATTATAATTCTGATAAGACTCGAAAATTTATTTTTTCGCTAAAAGGGGTAATACTCAAATTATAAGTCTGTTAGGTACTGCTATTGATTCTGAACTAAATTGGAAACGTCATATAAATTACGTTCTAAGCTTAATGCTTGCTGGTATCAAATAAGAAGGATAATAGACTTCACAGACAATAATGTTGCTTTATTATTATATTATGCCAATTTCTTTAGTTTCGCTAATTACAGTATAATATTTTATGGGGAGCACCAACATCGGCTATAAGGATCATTAGCAGAGTATCATCCAGTGAGCATTGTATATCACTTTTTAGGAACCTGGGATGTTGACCGTACCCTGTCTGCACATCTATAATTGTTTAATACAAGTTAAAAAAATCATTACGTTTAACAACACTTACACTTACATGAATACGATACAAAACCAAATATAAATTTAGAGGTACCTTGCTATCGAGTAAAGGCGACTCTACATTCTATGCGCTATCATGCTATAAAATTTTTCAATAACCCATCTTTTTAAGTACAGGGAGATGCCAATTAATACCTGCCAGAGAGATGAGGCGTATTATAGCATTTCTTCAGAATTTACTCCTTTATTTAACATACATTAGTATATTTAAATTTAAATTTCTTTTCTATTTTCATAAAAAAATCCAACTAATCTTGAGAAATGCTTCGGTCTGACGAGATGACATCGGTAATTACATCCGCTAACATCTTCGACATCCCTCGAGATTTACAAAATATCATTCCAGAAAACAATAAATAACTCGCAAATATAAAAAACACATTTGACTTTTCCCCTCAACTTTCAATTTTCACCAAAAAGTGGCGCTAAACTAACACACACGTATTTCATTCATTTACTTCTATTCAGGAGCGATTTAAAATACGATTCATCCGCGACTGATAAATATTTTTGGTTATTCAGTATTTTGTGTATATTTGTAAGCGAAATTTATATTTTATCCAGAAATGGAAATGAAATTTGCTCACGAGCGAATCATGTTTCTTATCATTCTTCCTACCCCAGCATAAAGAAACATTCTTTTAACCTTGAATTTTAACTAGATATTTTAACTCAACTCGCTACGGGACACTTGTTTCTGTAAACGATAGATTTAAGTAAAAGCTGCTTGTGCTACTTTATTTAGGTAGGTAATCACAATGAGGACAAACTACATACATTATATTAATATTATGACTAACATGACTCGCGATTGCTTATAAAATAGCTTAAAATTTAAGGTTAGGAAAAGGGCAGTTAAGTTTACACTACAAACGGTTAACTACTGCATTAAATAGAGTAAAGGTGTAGTCCCTTTTTAACCAAAAAGTTTTTTTTTTACTTTGGTTGCAACAAATACAACATTAACTGTAGAAAAAACAAAAGAAAGAATAATTAAAACTGAAACTGGTTAGCAGTTTCAATGTTGTGCGAATCAATTAAGTGCAGAATGAAAAATGCCGCTACTTATTCACAAATTTATATTTTTAATATAATATAAATTTATATCTGCCAGATGTGGACATCATTGATTAGTGGCTATTTGAGAAGAAAAAATTGAATACTTGAGGTGAATGGACCGCCTAAACTGCAGTTAAAGTTTTTATTCGATCCTAGTCGAAAGGAAATTTTATGTCTCCAGCATTGTTGATTATCACACTTATTAATTATGTATAGCCTAAATTGCGATTCTCCAACTATGTTGAAATACATATGATGGTTGCACAATCAAAGTTATTATAGTGGGCTACCTTCTCAGCCCGCATTTCTTTATTAATATTACGTTATGCTTTCTTATTATAAAAATTTAAAGAGACGGGCGAATAAAATACTACAATAGATGTCAGTATATTTAAAAAACAGCTGCTAGCACTTTCAATCAATTTTTTGCTGATTATTACGTCACTATCATTCAAATTCGCTCAGAGCTATTAATTAAAACATTAATTGAAGTCGTTTCTGTTACAGATAATCTACAAACGCCAAGGGCGTCACATCACGTAAGTAACTATTGTCTAAATAAGCGCAAGTTTTTTTAACAAGTTACCATTTTAGTTATTAGCACTTCATCAAAATCACATCATTAATTCAAATTTCTGACGATATTCTTGGCATTTTTATAGGGTGGGAAACCAAGTATTGGATCTTACGATTCATAGTACGCATGATTAAAACGCGAAAGTAGAGATGCATACTTGCACATCCCGTGTGTATTGGTAGATATGTAGTTTGAGAAGTAGAGGCAAGAACGCACGCAATTCACACAAACACTTGATCATATTTTACGACATGAATAATAATCTCCGCGTGGACTCTTAAAACATACTTTTCAGCAAAAATGGTAATTTATTAAGACATTTCTGCAATGATCTTTCGTTATTAATTACAGTATTTACAACGTTCAACACACAATGCTTAATACGATCCTGCGGACATAAATCAACTTCAAACTGCGTTCTCCATGGAAAAAAAAATGCTTGTATCCAGGGGTAACTGATTCAGTTAAGGTTTTTCTCTTCTTTTTATTTTAATATGTGTAACGACTCGGTAAAATTTTAAAGGTAATTCACGATAGCAACAGCGAAAACTATGTGAATTATTAAAAAAAAAATGAGTGAAATAAAATTGTAATAGAGAATTATTGATGCCTGTAGCAATATTATACAAGTTAAATAAGAACTCGGTACGTTATATGTAGATATATTACAAATCACTTATTTGTTATTGTTTCGTTAAACTGCGTAAACAACAAGTTTTTGAATTTACTCTTTTTATTAGTTGATTTCTAAACTTATAGTACTGTGCATATACTACCAGCTGCTGTCAAAATAACAAGCTAAATGAAATTCTCTTGGCCTGAAGACCAAATCGTCGCAAAATTTAATCCAAACCTGGTCATCAACTATTCATTACACAGTTATCAGCCATTTCAAATCATATTACGTTTAGTTAGAAAAATGAGATGATTTTTGAATCCCGAGATCAAGAGATTTTAGAATTAGTTTGGGCAATTACTGCTTGTATGTAATTTGCTGTCGCATAATAATTATGGCTTATTAATATTTCATAATTGCAGTTACATAAAATTTGCTAATAATTGGAAAACTTCCAATGATAAATATCTCAGGTATGGAAACCAAACAATGCAAAAAAAGATAACGCATCATTCTAAAAAATAATATACAATGTTTTTAGGAAAAAAAATTTCTTATCTCGAAGTTGGAAATTAGTCATATTTTAGACAATAAATGCAAATATCTCAAAACAAAAATAGGTATACCAAACCCTAATGTCTATCGATATAGAATTTTGCGCTGCATTCAGTGCTGTAGTAAAAAATACCATGTTCCATATAAAAATTTTCTTAGTTTAAAGGTATCCACATTGGAGATGCGTTTTCGAACACTCTGTATATTATTTGGTCATTATTGGCAATAACACTTTCTACTACATCCTTTGTGACTTAAATCGGACAATAGTAGAACCAACTAAATCATCTGATACCTCATCAGCTATTTAATTTCACTTGAAATAGTGCGAACGTCAAAAATCAACAAAATTGCAAATATCTCAAACACGGTTGAGTTCAGAGATAGGGAACCCTCGTGTAAACTAATTGCAAATGACTGGAGACATTCATTGTACCGATAAAAATTGTACCATTCCATTTAAAATCATAAAAATCAACACCCTGTATACTGAAAGTGATATAAAGTTGAAAATATTTTCCTTAAATAGACCACAGTGGGCCATGACTACACTGCAAGTTTCAAAATCAAATTCTTGCTAGAAGTTCAAAAAAATTAATGACCCAGTTCGGTGGGACACCTGTATATTAAAATAGGAAGTTTCTTATTTCATATTCTAAGTGTAATATTAGCCAAAGTTGCGCAATCTTGATGGGTTTATTTGTACGAAACGTCATAGTTTATAAAATAAACAAATAAAGTGATCAAGATTGCTCAACTCTGGCCATTATTAAACTTAGAATGTTAATAACATTGGAGCATTTAACCAAGTTCGGTAAATGAGTTATTTGTCATTTTTTTGCATCATTCCGTGTCGTAAAAATATGCAACCAACAATACACTACATATCACTCTTAATATATTAGCCAATTATTGATATATGATAAACTTTATTTCAGCGAAATATTTTCATGTGCGTAACAAAGTATAAACCAAACGGTTCTTGATGATCTGGTAGTGTGAATAAAAATGTCAGTTCGAAGAGCTAAAGAATGCTTTTCTTTGTTTTTTTTTTTTTGTTAAACTAGGACGCCAGTTCTTCGAGAACTGTCTCCAATTACTTTTTAAAAATTGCAAAAGCAAAAGCAAATTTAATTAAAATTAGGAATATGAAATATGCTTATTTTATTGTTAAATCATCATCAGGTAATATCTACTCATGAATATCAATGTGATTTCTTTGTGCTATAGATCGTTTCTAATCCTACTAAAAAAAAAATATATCAAGAATCAGTGAAAATATGTCCATCCCATACATATAAATGGGCAAAAATGGCGAGCTTCGTTTTGTCATAAAACATGATTAAGTAAAAACTTTGAAAAACCTACACGGGGCATTACTCATTTAACTATTTAGAATAAAATACTCCGAGAATCGTTCAGAAATATTCTAATTGATGGAAGAGGACACAGAAATTGTGTTTGAAGGCATTTAGCCTAAACAAATTATTTAATATAAAATCCAAATTATTTGTAAAGATATACTTCCAGCAAGACATAAACAAATCAATTTGTCAGCACTGGAATATGTTGCTCCAGACATACCAAATCAGCGCAAAGTATAATCAAGAAAGCACGACAAAATCTAGACTCTGTTCTTTAATGAGAATTCACTTTATTACATAAAGAAAACCACAGACAAAGCAACCAATTTCAAGGCTACAAGATGTTTATTGCCCACTAAAAAATGAGAAATACATAAGGACACCAATGCCACAACTAACATTCATTATCAAAGACCATTAAACGATTTCTGTGGTGGTCATTAAACTTTTAACGATACATATACAACTCCAAAAAAGCAAAGTCAGATATCCATGCATTGGTTGATTAAAAAAAAATACAGCCTAATGAATCTTGGTTACCGTACTCTTACATATTCGCCGCCTTTTAAAAGCACACAAAAGAGAAGCAACCGGCATTACACCAATCTCATTCTATTAGAAGAAATTGCTCGAGCACAATACCACAGACGATCGATAAAATTGCCTGCTTTAATTGTTATTTATTCACAGAGACCATAGGTAAATTATATTTTGACTTAAAGGGTAATAAACGGAGAAGTTCTTCTTCAATGTAATTTATGTTGCGAACGTCAAAATTTACTAAAAAAAAATAAGACATTCTTTTTTTAAAATATGGAACATTATAGGTATAATAATTAATAATTTATTCAATTAGTGGTATAGTACGATTAGAAATGAACGACTAAATAAAAAAGGAGACCTTATTGTTCATCAGGTGTAATGAAGAAATAAGTATGAAATAATTAGAATAAATACTGTAAACAAATGAATAAATGCCACATGTGACTAATGTTTAGTAGCAATATTTTATTAACATCTACTGTCATATGGGTACGCTTTCAACAATATATTGGATCTTGCTCTAGAAATGCAAGACCAACGAGTCGACTTTTGTCACCATCAACTTCAAGAAGGAGTGACTAGAAAACCCCACTTTCCTTAAAATAAAATCAAGTCCAATCAAAAAGTTGAGATTTAAACAATTTGAACGACTACAACTTAAGAAATCTCTTCTGGACAAGTTCTAAGCAGGAATTTAAATAAATATGTACAGTGAAAATACTATATGATGGACGAAAGCGACATACAGAGACTTTATGACATAGATATTATCAAAGCTGCAGCAGGTATCAAAAAACAAAAAACAGAAGCTATGTGACTTGAAAAGGAAGCTTAGAATCAAACAGAACTCCAGGCTTCTTCAACATGTTCTTTCTGGAAATAACTATATTTTTACAGTACACTGTCCAAAATTAAAAAGGCACTAGCTGAACATTGTTTAAATATTGTTTTTTCTATTTTGCATATACATGAGCATTTTGTGTAACTGTTTTGCCGAAAAAGAATGTCACAAAGTTCTTCTCCGTAACGCAGTTTTTTCAATTTGTGATACTGTTTACGGTGACATTTTGTGCGAGGTTGGTATTGCAACTGACGATTTTACATTTGACATTTTTATATAGACTTTTGCATGGAACTGCGCAAGAATTGTGTCACAATCATGGAAACATTTAAATTCCCTCCATGGATAAGAAATCTTATTTTAAATCATAAATAAACGTAAATTAATGCGAAATAGACAAAATAATATGAGAAACGCATGTTACAATGACTGTTATAGCACTCATACATTCAATCACGCGCCCGCCCTTTTTCATAATTTTTGCAAAATTTCACATTTATTATATGTTAAAATGGATTTCTTGTCCATGCAAGGAATGTCAATAAATAGTTCCATGTTTGTAACATAATTCTTGTGCCATGCGTAATCCAAGCAAAAGCCTATACAAAAATGTCAAATCTAAAGTGTCAAACAACGAGTTGCACTACAAGGTCGCATAAAGCCACAACAAATTAGACAAAGTGAAAAAAGAGTTACACAAAGCAATCATTGTATATGCGAAATAGAAAAACGGTTTCTTTATCCTTAACAAACAGGTATTAATCCAAACAAATTATTGTTTTAAATAGTGGCAAAAAATGTTTATTTGGGAATGATTATTTGGATCAAAAGATAGTTTAACAAACACAATGCAACTTTATCTTAAAACTTCAATTACAATACTTGCGACTAATTGATATTAGTTGCAAAGTAAATTTACTTTGTTAGAATAGTAATACATATGTAGTCGAGTAACTCTACACTCTCTAATCTCTATAACTAATAAATATTTAGGTGATTGCAAAAAATGAAAATATTTGAAACTAATAAAGTTCATTTACTCTATAATAAATTATTTCATTAACCATATATAAGTCCAACTGTTGTCTACGGCTTCTTCCGCATAGGTTTTCGCGTGAAATTACGGATGTTAAAAATTAACCAAATTTTAATTACTTTAACAATAGTATGAGGTTAAATGTAGCCAAGACCATTGCGCGCCCAAGTTACTCTTCTCTCCATGTTTGTGTTGATGCGTAACTTGTCATGCCTGCATGGAAACTACTATTACAAGATTTACAATTTCCTATGAGGAATATTTTACCTACGGTCAATAGGTTGTATATTTTTGATATATGTCTGGCCATGTATGCAAATTATGCCGAACATGCGTTGTTACTGATGTAGTGAAATTGAAAAATTGCCATCTTCTTAATTTGAGAAACGGTAATTGTAACATTATAATTACATTGAATTAGTTTTAAAATTTTGGTTAACCTTATCCTAAATTTGTTTAAGTTGGGCTTCCTAAATGAATCAAATAAAAGTTATAAAATAATACGATTGATTTCATTACGTTTTTCTTGAGTCCCCATGCTATGAACACCACAAGTTTCATAAAAATTGTTAAAATTACATCACCGCAGGTTATTTCTAACAACTCCCAAACAAACAATAACAGAAATAAGTTTTAATTTCTGATTGGTTATTTCAAGGCTATCAAATCTAACGAGTTGTACATTTGGTGATCATTGGCTGAATCCAAACAGATCAAAGGAAAATAAAATTTTAACACAAAAAGAGGTTTTATTTGTAAGCTAATTGTATGAAAGAAATATATTTCTTAAGCAATTTAACAAATAAAAGACATTCTTTTAAGAAAGGATTTTGATGAATTTAAGGAAAGCAATAACATCAAACTTAAGTCATTAAATTTATTGCAAAAAAAAGTTCTCTATATTTTTTTGCCCAAAATATCTATTTCGTTATACCATTATAGAAAACCGTTATACCTGGAAATAAAGGGAAAACCAGTTTCTGAAAGCTTTAAGTTGGCTAAATGTTCAGAGAAAAAGAGAGCACGAATTCGAAAATTAGCATAAGTAGCTCGATTAGGAAAAGAATTGCTAGAAACAAAAAGACGAATCACTGGTGAAAATGTTTCTGGAGAAGTTACAACATTTTTCGGAAACTCATAAACTTCTTCAACATTGATGACCACTCATCTTGGATTTCCAAACTACTATGCTTCAACAAACTCCGACAATGCTTTCAAACTATTAATAATTGAAGAGTAATAGAAATGAAGTAACATTAAAGCCGCGTTACTACAAAAAGCGACAAGAAAATAAACTACTTTTGTCGCGTGCCAAACCGAACAATTCCGATTAACTTTTACAGTACAACCGCCGTATCTATATACTAATCTTTACCTTATAAGCTAAAACCACATACAGACCAAACACTTGATAGGGTTTATTTAATTTTATTCACTTTCGATTTTAATATATAATCAATCGCTTTAAGAAGAAAAAAAAACAACTCAATGAATTACAGACTACAACTACAATAATAAAGCAGCTTAAGAAAGTCTTACGCTCTCCGTAACGCAACACTGATCACCGAAGGATAATTTAAATGTTTTCTAATCTGCGACAGAAGCACACGCTGCAAGCATACTTATGTGCATACGTATGGCCTTGAAACTAATTTAAATTCCATCAGCACTATACCATATTTTACATAATTAAATTATTTTTAAGTTACTAGAAATATGCGAGCATAGTTTTACGATGGGGGTTTTCTCATTGGATCGTAACAATTGGACTCTGGTTACCTCCGATATAATCGCGAGGTTGTAATCGATGGGAGGTTCGAAACAATTGATCTATTGAGAGCAAATGAAGATAAAGCAAAACTGCATTTCACGATTGCTCGGCTCTTCTTTTGGTAAGGGTTACGAGTTACGAAAACAAGACACCGTAGGTTTAATAATAACTTAAACCACAACTATCTCTTATTCGAGTCATATACATGCATACCATACCTACGAACAATGACAGCTTTATTCCTGTCGTAATTTATGTGTACTGCCAAGACAAAGCTAACGACAAATGACCGCGCAATCAACTTCGGGCAGGTGCCGTAACGATTTTTATGAATTTAATAAAAGTAAAAGCCCTAATTTGGAAAACCGCGTGCACGCAAATTATTATCGTTACCTTTTTCCTTTGCTTCGGCTTATTATTTGCACCACAACGGTGCCGCGGTGCTCATATTTCTCCTCTAAATATGGAATTTTCATCAGCATGTAAATTGATTCGCTGCAGTTGTTTCGCAATTTTTAAGGTGTGCGTGAACTTATTACAAGACCCATATTCAATAAACTCGCATTGTTATGTAGTGCAAGAAAACATGTGGTGATGAGAGCATATGTTAGTCATTTTCCAAATATTTACCTCAACTCTGATTACATAAGACGACATATAAGGAGGTCGCCATCGTACTACGAGCATTCCTCATAACGGAAAAAATATAAACTGTTCGTCGATGCCTAATTTAAATATTAAAGGCACAAGTAAAAGTGCAAGTGAATTTATTTCATAAAATATTCTTAATTTCTTTAGTTTTATTTGTTAGAAATAATGATACGAAATTCCTAATATGGAATAAAAACTTCTATTAAATGCAAAACTAATTTTGAGAACCACATTTTAGTCTTTGGCATACATTCTTCACCCAACATTATATTATAAAAGATGCTGTGAAATTTATCAAATAGGCAAAAAAATAATCATTTTATCTTAATTAATTTGAATGTATTTTAGTAAATATTAGTATTAAACGATTACATGAACGCCTAAAAAACTCTATTCGATTCATTAAATTTTCTAATTATTGATAGTTTAATGCAAATGTTATTGTTGTAAGACTGTATATACTTAGGTATGAATAGGCTTGTTTGTATGAACAAGTCAAATTTCATGCATTCAAACATTTACGAAGCTCATTCGCACTCACTCCTTAAAGTTTTTAATTTCAATCATTTATATTTAGAGAATATTCTATTTATATCAAGCATATTCGTTGTTTATTAACCAAAAACAAGGGCATACAAATAATAGGTAAAGAATGTTGCGATATTCGAATTTCACCTGCATATTATATCGCTAGTGATAGTGTAGAACTTATTATGACGATATAATCAATATATCCTTCTTCCTTAAGTCCTGTCACTACTAAAATCAATAAACAAACATCCAAATTAATAAAAATCACATTTACTTCTTGTCTCACAACCACCAATGCCGTTCAAAAATAACAGATAATATTAATATAAAGATTTTTAGGTAGCGCATCGGTCTTCCGACGACAGTAACAATCATATCCATCAACATCTTCCATAATCGTTTAAAATTCATTCATATTCAAACTTATTTCTTCACCCGCAACTCCCAATGTCTTTCAAAAATGTTACCAAAATTAAGAAAATAGTGGAGTGCAAAATTGATAAGAATTTTTTTTTTCTCAAAGCGAACTACGCCCTAAAACTTTTTACCTAGACCAAGATATTATATAATAAATTTAAACATACATATGTTTTTATACTTGTATTATTATTAATATTATTCATTATTATACCTACTTCTATAGCTTCCGAAACAGAATTTAAATTAATAAATACAATAATACCGACAAAGAAAACTCTAATTAATTGCGTGTGCCTTTATACATATGTGCAAGTGGTGAAATGAATCATTTGCGTTCATATTCGTTGTGACACAGGGCATTTAATTCAATTACACCAACTCCAAGTAAATGTATATTCAAAAATCCAATTATTATTGCAAACCTTTGGTACCTACACAGACAGAAAACTTAATTAAACACAGAAATATTTTTTGCCGCTATTAAAAAAAACATATTTAGACTTTTTAAAAGTTAATACATATCATATTTGAACTAACAATTTTATTATTTCAATGAAAGAAAGGTGTTCTTTTCCGATACCTGTCTTTTATAGTTTCTTAGTAATTTAGAATTTTTTATTTCGAATATTAATTCTTATCCATTCTTTTACAATCAGTAGCTTAGACAAGGTGTCGCTTCTTCATTATACACAAAAGTCATTGACCTACAGACTTGTTCAGTTACGCATATCTTTTCGTTGTTATTTAAAAGCATTTTAATTATTTAGGATGAGAAACTATCCTCAAGCCGAAAGGATTGATATGATTTTTATACTTGGAGAGTGTGAAGAAAAATGTTTGCTAGCATGCCCAAAAATATCCTAATAGACGTCACCCCGATAAACGTTCCTTAGAAAACTAGAACTCTAATAAAAAAAAAAAAATGAAAATATGTTACCAATTTTCGTATATAAACCGATGCGAATATATATTTCTTATATCTCAATGATAGTTTATTAATTTTCTTACATATTTACTCAATTACTTAAATAGTATGTATTTTATTCCTAAACCCTTAAAATAAAATAAATTTTTTTATTTTAATAAAAAACAAATAAATCACAACAAAATATATCCTTAATTAAAAGTATACTCACAGCATTCATCCGTAATTATCAAAACTTACAGCAGATATTCTGAAATATGTCCTCATTCTTTCAACCATATTTCTACAGACTTTTGCAAATTTTATGTTAGTTTTTGCACCAATTCTAGCGAAATAGATGAAAACGCATTCCTCATCCTATTCCCATTTAAAAGAAATCACGGAAAATGTTTTACACAAAACAAATTATTTCTTGATAGTTGATTTTGAGTTATTGTAATAAAACAATTACTACAACCTACTAAAGGTAGGTAACATTGTTTCTGCTAATCATTGGCGAATGATATTAAATTTCATTCTATTTTCCAAAAGAAGGGGTTATTGGATTCGCATTTTATATATAATATATTTAAACAATGCTAATACCAATGTATGCTTACTAATTTGCGACTTCATTTAATTATATCTCGTTTCAATACCAAGCTAAAAAAAATTAATGAGAAAGCTTAAGAGAATATTCATTGGATTTATTTAAAAATAATTATCTACAGGATTCTATATGAGACGTTACAAATGATATGATAGATATAAGCTGCTACATTTAAAAAATCAAGTTATATTGGACTAAAGTTAAGCAAATGGTCCGGGCTATACAGACACCTATTTTATCAATTTTAATTTCGCTGGTGTATTAAATTAAGTATGTATGTGTGGTACTTAAAGTATGAGCATCCAAAACAAATGCAAATACAAACTACGCCGCCTCCACTGAAGACTTGCAGCGGGTCTATTTTTTTACAACAACGTTGCTATTACAGATAGACATATAATAGTTTATATAAACTGGTGTTATTTTTCTACGTAGAATTTAAACATATAGGGTGTTCCGTTTAAAATAACGAAGTAAGTATACGATAATCTCCTTCTAGGAAATCTATATAGTGAAAAATATTTTTAGGCTATGCAAATGAATTCTGTAAAACTTTTGCACAAAAGACTTTTTTTATAAAATTAAAAATAGAGCTGTAATCAAAGATTCAGTCTCCGATGGGACACCTGTACACTATCGTTAAAAAATGGGGAGCATGTGGTATTCCATCCCCTATTATTTACTTTTTGCGAAGCCAGCTTACGTAATCTTACCTAATCAAATGCATTTTGCGGCAAATAGTGTTAAAGATTTTTAAAGATTTTTTAATATAAAGTAACTCAAAAATCGCAAAAACTCCTAAATCGAGCGTTTCGGCAGAGAAATAAAATTGGGCAGTACTCCTACCATCGTACTCTTTCTGTCTGCAAAGTTTCATGGAATCGGAGTTTGACAATTTGCGGTGTTCCCTTGGTAGTCGGAGCTTCAGTGTGTGCTATGTATACATCGTAAATATTTATAATTCCCGTTATAGGTTCTCAGAAATAAAAGCAAAAAGATATGCATTGCATATTCACATTAAAAAAAGGTACACGTCAAGCGTTTAACATTGACGGTCTATTCAAAAATTTTTTTAAAATTCTCACGCGCATAACTAGAACGTCACTTTACTTACTACTCACGTATTAATTATTGTAAGATTCCACGACTTTCCCGTTACAGTTACCTTACTTTCTCAGCACCATCTCGACTCTTACATATTACGCATCACATATCTAGTCGATCTGGTTGCATAACAGTTGTAAAATGCACATTGCTGCGACGTTCATATAAAATCTATTTAGAATTCACTTCGCAGATAAATACGTTAGCCGAGGCTTGCATTTTGTGTCGGATATCTACGGGTAAATAGACGAGCCGCAGTTTATAAATTAAGTAGTGGCACATTGGGCATTTAAATCGTTGACTCGACTCCGTCTCCTTTTCCTCGCATTTTTTTCCGCGTCCATTCACAATTAGCATTTAAACTACGTAAATAGGAGCGCGGATGAGGTTAGAGTTGAGATTAGAAGACGGAGTACGCGTTCCTTCTATTGACAACTCGAGGTCAAGCCAAGGTCACGGTGCCGATGACTCTGAATGCGCTCGTGATTCAAGCCTAGGCTGAAAGAGAACCGAGGGACGCGTGGGCCCAACGTCTGATCTCCTTTATCGGAGGCCTCATCTGCGGCGTCCTTTCGGAGGACTGCCTTCGGTTGTACTACTAATACACCATATCGCAGATAAGGGCGCGCGAGAGACGGGTTTTTCGGCAAACGCCAACGATGCGAAAGATTTAAATTGTGCTGCAGTTAACGTTAGCCGTTGCACAATCGCGCGTTGGCCACGTAGGAGCCACAGCAGCACTCGAAGGACCCACATAAAACTTCTTAAACGTACAATTGGTTAAAGAATATCGTCAACCGGCAATTTATTGCGATAAGCGAACACCTGTTGCCTGTCGGTGGTTACGATATAACGGCCGTTTCCTTTTTTGAAACACTGAAATTATACATACATATTTTTATGAACTATTCTGACGTTGGTAATGCGGCTACGAATTCTTCGCCAACGCATCAGTAGCAATGACTGCAGCTGGCCCTTGTTATCATGCAACCTGCAATTTTATTACACCCATATTTGCTTCAGCTATTTACGAAAAAAAAAGAAAAAAACATACTGGGCAATTAAAAAGGGAACCCCGCACACCCACAGTTTTGTATGATAAAACCATGATTTTCAGTAACAAACTTTAATTTCAATAAAAGGAAATACCTCAATATATCCATCAAAGCCTAGCCGGTAATAAAGTGAAACTGCTTTAAGCATAATTTTTTTTTTTTTTTTTTTTCATCTTCTTGCTTTATATCCTCTGTAATAAAGCATAGGTTGAAGAAATGAATTAATTTAATTTTAAAAAAAATCTTTTTTTAGAAAACTACTTCTTATATTTCCTTCATTTTTTCTTATATGTTTTAGGCACTTATAAGAAGCCTTTATAGCTAAAACATCAAACTTCTACCCTTTCTACTTAGGCACAGGAAAAAAATGTTATTATTTTCAACACTATTTTTAGGAACCTTACACCCTGTGTGTACACCCACCATTTTTTGCATAAATAATCCTCATTTACCCTAAATTAACGTATATTAATTTGAAAAATCTAACAGAAGTATAAAAATTAGAGTAAATTCTCATGTTGCTTTTTAACACATTTTTTAATAACAGATATTGGCAGATCAAGGTTGGATCAAGTTGCAGTTCGAATGAGCATTTTTTATTTTTTACAGTGTACTTATTTTGCTGAAATTTAGTTTAATAATGTTTTTATATGTATTTGCAATTCAAGTTCATTAATATATCAACAAAATGACAGGAAAATGCGGAATCCGTTCGTCAAAATTGACGTTATTCAAGGTTGCATTACATAATAATTTAAGATTGTAAATTTAAAATAGCAATATAAGCTATTGAAAATTCTAAATGATTGTTAATATTGTATGGTTAGCTACCCGTTTCGCTGTAGTGTATTATTTGTTAGTTTTGTTGTTATGGACTACTCCGATTCAGCCGTTTATTCAATGTACGATAATTTCACAATAATTTTATTTTGTAAAATTTTAGTTAAAGAGTAAATTGTATAATTTATTTAATTAAGGTTTAAGTTTTTAAATTAATTCCATTCATTTATGTTTTCTGTTTGGTGTAGTTTAATCGTTTCTATTGATTATTTTGGCTTTGATGTGACTGCGTTGTACGATTTTGAGAGAGGATTTTTGTAAGAGCAAATGTTGTAGAGTTTTGTCAGGAGCCTTGTCGACTATTGAGTGAGAGACGTATTTGTATTTTCAATCATTTTCCTTCTTTCATTTTAATATTGGAATTTAATTCTTGTAAAATTAGCCATCAAGGAATTCAGATTATAATATTGTTTAATATTGAAGTTTACATTATAGATTATAGATCAATTATTATTTTTTATACGAAATGACGATAATTTTAAGTTAATTTTTCTCATTATAGTTTAATGAGTTAATTTCGGTTTCAATTTGCTGTTTCATTTTAATTTCAATCACCTGTGTTGGTGAGTAGAACTTTGTGCTTGCATTAGTTTTTCCTTGGTAAATTTCTTGTATTGTCACGCTTAGTATATTTAATTTGAACCACCGTGGATATAAATTAAAATTTTTGGAATCTTCCTGACAAACTACCTTGCTTTGCATAGGAAAGCATTGTCCTATTTAATATAGAATCAAGTGCAGTTTTTATTTTGGCCAGAACCTTCAGTCACGGTTTTTTCTGCACAATCTGTATTAATCCATTTGAAAAACAAATTGATTTAATTAGCTTCTGATTGAAAATTCTTTTTTTTATTTAAACCTTTCAATTTTACGGTGTATTAAGAAAGTCAGATTCATCACTCGCAATTTACTTTTGGTTAGTCAAGTTTTAATTCGCGAGGTAACTCTGATAATGTTCTTTTGCGTTGCTTTAAAATTTTATCCTTCAGTAGCTAATTTAATTTTACTTTTTTTGAATATTCATTTTGCTTCATTTAATCAATCAGTACCAGCAGTATTTCCATGATGTACTACACCTACCTTTATTTATAATTGAATGTAAGTGATTCCAAATTTTACAATAATTATTTATTTTAATTTAGTTTAAACATTCCATAGTTCCATTCGGCCACATAGGCATTCTCAAGTATTAAATATCTTATATTCTCCTCACTTCGGTGAAATTAACAGACTTTCTGAGGCAGTTTGCAGCCTTTGAGAAGACAATCGCGATCAGTGTCTGTTAGAAATTTTCAATTCAAAGGATTCACTAGCCAACCTCCGTGAGAGACGGGCGGGTCACGATTAATTTCTGTAAAATTTAACGGCTATTTTTATAAAATCTTATTTATTCCAAATTTCCAATCTAAAAATAATGGCTAATTGTTAAACAAAGTTTATTATATCAATTTTACCTATTACTGTTGGGTAATTTTCTCCAACGATGATATTCCTGAGATATTTTTCGGTTCTGAACCATTCTCCGTGATTAGAAGTATTCGATGCCTAACCTGATGATACCTGCAGCCCTGATGCCTGCTAAATTGGTCCCTCCAAAGGTATTCTGTGTCTATATCATCCTAAAAATAAATGTATTATTTTAATTCTAATCTAAATTTATTTATAAAGAAAATAATTTTAATATGTTCAGCAAAGGGTCTAGCCGGATAAGCATATGAAAACTGCACTCGCATCTGATGAAGAGCTTTTTCGTTACTTTTATTGTTCTTCATCTAAAATAGCCATACAATTAATCTCATATCCCTAACCCCTATTGTAAGGGAAAAACGAGGGTGGCAATCCTTAATGTAATTTTTTTTTCAGTACCTATTGAAGATATCTTTATGAAATTTAAACTGTTTTGGGGGTGATTTTTTGTACTAACCCCTAAAGTGACACCTACCAAAAATATATCTTATTTGTTCGTTGGTTAGTTACTACATGTTAAAGTTACAAAAGGGTCGAATTGCTGGAACATAGTTAAAAAAAAATAAAAACCAATTATGGATATGTGCATATGTATCAATTATATGTTTTTTCTTTTTTCGTGAGTTAGCGGCTGGTTTCTATATGATGAATTAATTTTTTTAAACAATCAAACTCTTCATTTTACGTTTCGACAAACTTTATTTACTGTTGTATTCCTCAGAAAATTGTTTATTTTAATCTAAATTTTTTTATACATTTAGGGACAATCACAATGACATTTTAAAACTTATTTAAAAATTACATTTTTTTTTTTTAATTACTGGAACATGTTAGTGAATTTACAAACTCCAGTTCACAGTAGTTTGTAAATTGACTAACATGTTCCAGTAATTTAAAAAAAAAATGTAATTTTTAAATAAGTTTTAAAATGTCATTGTGATTGTCCCTAAATGTATAAAAAAATTTAGATTAAAATAAACAATTTTCTGAGGAAGACAACAGTAAATAAAATTTGTCGAAACGTAAAATGAAGAGTTTGATTGTTTAAAAAAAATTAATTCATCATATAGAAACCAGCCGCTAACTCACGAAAAAAGAAAAAACATATAAATAACATTAACGGCTACGAACAAATCATCATCAAATATGTATCAATTATTTACCAAAAACTATATTAAAACCTGTAAACTATCTCTATACCTATAGTCATAAATATGTTCTTATAACAAAATATACACCTACAAATAACCTATAAACAATCAATATTTCGTAGCTCGAAAAATGAATGAAATATAAGAAATAGTTTTCATAAAAAGAATCATTTTTAAAAATTAAATTAGCTCGTTTTCCCCAAAACTAAAACTTCTTTAGGCTTAATATTTTGGAGAAATATAATAGCCATCCAGAGTGACTTATAGGGCAAACAGGAATGAAATTGTGCTCAAGGGCATTTCTTACTATACTTACCCAGCTTACTTACGGTCTTTTCTTGCCAAATTACACCGGTTGCAGTATGGAGATAGAACGTTACATTCAGAGATTACAGATAGCCTTACTGACTTTACTATTATTTACATTGATGCCTTTAAGTCGAATAACGGTTGTAGTTGTGCGATTTTTATGTAACTAATGAGGTCGATAAATCGTTGAGGTTATGTAATATGTTAAAGTAATCCATTTTTAACTCTAGGTGTGTTAATTAATAAGGAAATAAAAGAATTGAAATAATGGTCCACTTTCTCACAAATTCTTTTTAAATGAAACCACCGTTTTCGGTCAAATGACAACATTCTCAAGCAAGAATTAAAAGCAGATTAAGCATTTCTGATTTCCTGTGATATAATCTGCTTTTAATTCTTGCCTGAGGATGCCCTCGATTGGGCGAAACCGGTAGCTTTAATTGAAAAGAATTTGTGAAAAAGTGGACCATTATTTCAATTCCTTTATTTCCTTACTATGTTAAACATCTTCTCAGCAAAGATAAAAGCGATTGTAGATGCACCTAAGTATACCGAACAATTTCAATTAAGGGTGTTGGGTACAATTTAAGCAAAAATTAAAAACGCTATTAAACAAATTAAAAAATACAATGCAATTAGAACATATACTTCTCAAACTTTCTGCAAGAAATGGCATATGGATTTTTGGACACATATTGTACAAAAAAAGAATGAAACATTCAAAAAAACAATAACTAAAACAAGTGTTATTGTTACAGATTAAATTATTTTTCTGGAGTAGGCAAAAATATAATTGAAAAGTTATTTACTCCCTCTCTTCATGATGAATTCCTAAAAAATAATCAAAATCAAGAATTTATTACTATAACAAATAAATATTATAAAACCTAAAGCTTTGTATTTATTTTTTTTTAATTTAGTCTTAAAACACATTAATTATTTTTGTACTAATATGGCTTCATTCGGCTTTTATTTGACGGTCTTGATATATCACTGCAATGAATATCTTTCTTACAGTGTTTTTATTCAGCAATAAGAAAGCAATTTTATGTAAGAGGCGTATCTACCAGTATCTGTATACATCACAATAATATTATACCCACTTTATACCCACATTAAACCCGTGAAACAGGAGCTCGACAGACAATTTTGTTCGTCAGTTTTAAGATAAAAATAAAAATCGCGCTATCTAAACGTCTCGCATTTCCTGCAGTAACCCAGTGTTTCCTTAAAGCCTTTTAAATGGCCACGTTACGTAATAACAGCATTTGTAAACAGTAACCACCTCTACAAACGCATAAACTTTGTAATCACCAGAAAAGATCTGGTAAAATATGAGGATACCCACAGGTAGAGATACTCATCTCCATTATTTTTTATTTTCATCCTTTTGTTGGACTAAAAACTTAAATAAGCTTCGCTGTTAAATCCGATGGTCGTCCCGTACAGAAGTAAATGTCCACGAACGGTCATTATGTGATGTAATACTTAATAAACTGCCTATAAAACCAAAATAGTATCAGTGTTTGGAGTTTTTAATTTAATTATGATTTATAATAATGAGACATTGACTAACAATAAGTGGAGATTATCTAAATTATTCTGACATAAATCTAAATATAATACTCGGCCTTTTTCACAGCGTTTATAAGAGATGTGCAATTCAAAGAATGAGATCGTATCTTTACTAAAAACACTTGTAATCGTTCTTAAATTAGAATCTATTATAAAGTTATGAAGTTAGTTAATCAAAAACCTAAAAAAAAAAACGAACTGGAAATGCCGCCAACGGTTATGCATTAGCCCTCAAGAATTCCGATACACTTACGATGTAGCGAATTATATATTTAATGATCGCTACTCTTAAGTGTTTTGATGAAATTTCATGCATGAAAACGCATGATACACCACAGGGGAGTTCTAATTTTATGCAGATCCATTTAGTATGCCACTTACAGTCCTTTTTTTTTTTTTTGAAGCAAGGAGATTATTTATTGCGGTAGCAGTAATATAGCAAAAGGCAGGCTTATGTTCGGTATGTACGATAGCAAATACACGCATAATTACCATAGTTCGGCTTTTGATATAATAGTAACAAACTGGAACAGGCTTGTTTACATACAATATTTATTTTCAGTATTCTTTACATACTTGCACGTAAATGCAAGCTATTCGTATGCATCAAGGCGATAAAAAAGTATGTCAAGCAATAATATATCTGCATAAACATAGAGAAAGTTAAGGTGGAAATATGACTTACAATTGAAGAACTTTTGCTGTTTATACACATGCAAGTTACTTGTATGATTCCGGCAAATAAAATATATATTTTTTTTAGTTTCAAATTTAAATACAAATAACCCAATTTTGCAAGATACCCTCGCCCAACGCCCCAATGTACCTCATTTTTGCGATTGAACGTCCTCACAATCCGACTTTATACCGAGACCAACTCCGGGTAATTTCAGACATTATCCAGAGTCCAGGATGCGTTACTTAACAACAAACGGAAACTCCTCAATCTGTACCTACGTTTAAAGCAGGAAAGCAAGTCAATTAGGTCTATAGTTAATCAAGTGCAACTGCAACTGCTTAATCATTTATGCAGCAGCAGCGCACATGGAAACGATATCAAGTGATTGAAGAAGGATATAAAAAAACGAATAGACAAGAATGTCGTCGCAAACACATCAAGCGAAAAAACGCCGCAAATTGTGAATTGCAGACCACTTCGATTTAACACTTTCACTGTACCGATTTCGAGTTAGCAATCATACGGTTTTTTATTGCTGCAATAGAAAAAAAAAACGCGTTAATCAAAGTTACATATCTATATGTCAATAACAATTGACATGATAATAAGAAAAAATAAGAAGAAGAAGGGCTATCCGCAATATCATTAAAATTATCCAGAAGCAATCCGTCTGTAAACTAAAATTGATCAGTTTTATGGACGGGTTAAAAACTAATTCATCGTGAGGTGAGTAACACGATGATCGCAATTCCACTATTATTATATTATATTCGCCGTGTTACATTGCGCAACAGGAAAAACTTTCAAAAATTTCTTAATTCTTAAAAATTCATTTGTTCTTGATATCATCACAAACAAAATTAAAAGCCAATTTAGATTTTTAATCGTGCATAGCCTAATTTTATTTATCTTGTCTCAGATTGCCTCAAAATTTGTAACCGCTAGGAAGCCAACTCCTGTCTTCTTTCTCCATCGCTACTGAAAAATTTCGTTTCTTGTAGTGCAAGCATACCTATTTCGCATTTTCCCATTATAGCAATTAATTCTCTTATTGTCTCTTTTTTGCTTGTACTCCCTTTGCTTCCTTTTCCTATACCTAGTTTTCTCTGTTAAATACAATTTTTTTGGTAACCTATTTTTTTGCTGCCTTTCCACTCTTAGATGATTCTTTCCTGCATCGTCAGATCATCATCTATGTATTTCTTTGTCCCCTTTAATTTATTTTTACCTTTCATTATTTCTAATTTTTCCATTCCCTTCCATTCTATTTCACCTTCCATTTCAAATTCCATTTGCGTCTCACTTGAAAGTCTTTTTGCTGTTTTATTACATTTGCGCTCTTCACTTTGACCTACACTTTTAGGTTACCTTATTTCATTCTTGTTATCTCCTACTCTCGCCCCTATAACTATTACGTGGTTAATAATCTATTAAGGAAACTGAAAAATGCTGTTAACAATCGTCAAGAGACTGCACATCTGCAAAATATATAGTGCCCCATAATACAATCATATAAATTTCAAATCAATTATTAAACTCTGTATACTTTAAGGACACTCAAGATTTAAACAAGATTTAAATCTGCGTACAATAAAATGTAGAAATCAAATATGGTTTTACAAATCGCACATCATTTTACATTTAATAATAGATGTACTTGTCGACACAATGCATTACAAATTCAAAGAAAAATATATTTGTAATATCAAAATCTATAATCATGTAATTTAAAGTTAATATTTATTTAAATATAAATTTTATTTTAACTTGTGAAAATAGGATGGAAACAAAAAATTATTTTTATGTTTAATGTTTTAAGTTTAAGGTAAGATTTTAATAATTTAATAAAGATATTCAAAAACGCACAACCTTCATTAAATTGACAACAATACTTGTTTGTGTATTCTAGTTAAATCATATGATAAACGATAAACCCATTGTATACAGTGGCGAAACGCTAATGAAACAAGTTTGGCAAAAACACCACAAAATTAGAACATAGAACATATTCTTAAGGATCTTAAAGAAAAATAAGCCTTTGCTAATTAGTTCACTATTTCCCAAGTGCATAGAATTTCGGTCAAGTTCAATACCTGTTCTTTCTGATCTGTGATCATGTTTGTTCTTGTTATTTAACATGCTGACAAATAAATGAACCTAGTATTTTACCAGATTTGATAATCAATTTCAATATTATTTAAATCAACAATGCTGTAAGTGCATTATTAATTTAATGCATTTTAATTTGATTTATTATGAATCGATTGTGATCGATTTTAGCAAATTGAAACTGAGTACTATGCAAGGATATTAAAAGATCATTCATCTGAACAATAAATAAAGTGGAAATCGCAAGCATTTTCTAATGATACGTATTACAACGTATTTGGGATATCTGTTAAATATAACGACAAAAATACTTCCTAATTTCAGTTGATGATTTTTTAATGAACTATGATTACCATCAGCTTTAAAATTAGGTTTTAGGTGTTTGGCTGCATTTATTTAATACAAAATGATGATAATTAAGTAAATTGTATTCAAAATTAATTATTGGAAGATGTGAAAAATGAAAAATGGAATTAAGTAGCTAATTAGGTACCTTCTACAACTTATAAAAATCTACAACCTACTTCAACGCTTGGATGAATTGTTGCCACAGGGTAATGGATAAATTTAATAAATAAGTAATAACAAAATAAACCAGCAGTAGTTGACAGATTATCTTACAATGAAAGAATTTGCATAGACATGTTCAGCGAAAACTTACAATTTTTATTTATTTATTACATTAAGCCATTGGGTTTATGCGATCGACTTCACTTATCAACCATATTCGAATCTCATCTATTTATCATTCCACATAATGTACTAAATATGCATATCATGTGCGTAGGTTTGTCGTTGTTTTCTACGTCGCCGGTGCATTAACTTGCCTTCAATTTAATGACTTTCAATAAATTCTTTGTTTTTGGGCGTACGTTGTTTCCAACAAGAAGTAATTTAAATTTCAGATGAGCCATCCTGTTGCTGATTTTATGATATTACAATGCCGGCTTGACATACACACGTATAGGATATATGTTACGTGTAGGAACAGACAAAATAAACCTTTGTGTGCGCCAGTACACACCTAGGTATCTCTGAATGTTTCTCTAGCAATTATAAACGGTACATTCTAAATGATGTTTCTTCATTTCAATAAAATCTTTGGCGCTATGGCCATAAACATTTATATTACGACAATCATTTTTGATCGATTTATATGCTTCTATAGAAAAAAATTGTTAATATCTTAATAAAGGAAGCACAACCGTTTCATATTTTTAGTATGCAACACCGTGCAACGTTTAATAGGAAAATCCATTAAGTCATTAGAAATATGTACTAAAGAAAAACAGAATTACCGTAAATGTTACACCAAATATAGCAAACGTCTAATGGATATAATTTATATGCAGTTGCTTCAACTTGAACATAAAAATATACATCTACGTGCTTAGAAACTCTTAGCGCTACGGACATAAGTTACATTTATCAAATTTTTTGAACAGGTGTCATAGAGACCTAGTAATAAAAAACGTTATTATGGGAGTATGTCAGGATATCCCACACTCGAACACATTATGTGCGATGAATAGATTAATGGCTTGGTAGCGTTTTATTTTTTTTTCTTTTAGCTATAAATTATCGGTTGAGTTTTAATGTTAAACGTTTTAATCGCAAAAAAGAAGAATACAAAATGTGTTTTTTGTATCAATTTATGAGATGTTTCATAAGCATGTAAAGTATTTTTAGAAACAAAAGTTTTAAAAGTAATTAATTAATATAGTTCAAAAATCAAAGCTACTCATAATTGATCAAAATCGTGTTTACCTTGCATATTGGTAATACAAAACAAACGATTACAAGATGTTCAATCGAAATAAGACACATGCAGCAGTTCAATACGTTAGACCAGGGGTAGACAGCGTATTTCAATCCTGCCCGCGCAAGTTGTAAGTACCAAGCGGTTAATTCATTGCCGATAGATTTTCTCACCCACAATAAGGTTTCCGAAAATTATTGTACCGGGAGGTATCTACATCTACTATTCATCGACTGATAGTCAACTGATGTCGCGGTAAATAAATCCGGTTAATTCATTTGCTATGAACGCTTTCGGCGTACTTCGCAATAATATTTCTAACCTTATTTAGAATTAAATTTGAAATATTCATGAATAGATTTGCGATAAAGCTGAAGAAGTGTGCTCAAAGAATAGCGTTTGTTTTTCTGTTGACCCCTCAGCTCAAGGGACTGTCAGATAAATTGAGAATATCAAAATACGCTTCTTAATGGAGAAGGCAAAAAATGTCTAGTGGTTTTTGTTAGTTCTTGATGAGTCAACAGTCATTGTTGATACTGCCCAAGTATTTTTGTTTTGTGCAAAGCTTTCAATAAGTCATTATTCATCAAACACCTCTATCTATCTTGCATTATTGAACCAGTTGTGGCAGTGGTTAACTTTATTGGCTCTTGGCGAATTAACCATCGCCAGTTCGATGGTGCAATAGTGGAAAAGTTTTATTGAGATTTTTGGAACTCAGAGAAATTATTAATATTTTTTAAATGAGAAAGAATTTCTACAATCGTTCCGTCCATTAATAGTAATTATTGCTTCTGTTTCTTATGCCCTCTCAACTGAACTTTCGTCCCTTCAAATTATTTTAAATAAAAAGATACTAACATTCATTGAAGTATTACAAAAAAATATGTCGCAATTCATTTCTTGTGATCTAGATTGGATTAGAATTCCTAAAAATGGATCCCATTTTACTTCAAAATTTTCTGGTCAGATGTTTTCAAGGTACCCAAATCTTCAGAAGTAGCAGGTATTGAACTACTGAGATGTGTTTCCAAATGCCCTAAAATAGTGGAATCTTATTTTTCTTGGCTTTCTTCATAACATTCCTATAGGTTTGTCATTTTTTGTCCTCTTTATTAATAAATTTTTGGTTTGCTGCATAGTACTTGATTGTTTTATCAATCGTTTATTCCAGCATCTTGTTTTCCTGTTTCTTCCAATGTTACTCCTAAATATTTAATAATTTACTGTTTGGTTTATATATTGCGTACTTTTCTAGATA